>OZ010622.1:8559991-8646346 GCA_963932285.1 Caenorhabditis macrosperma
AAGAAGGCACCTTCCAGCTGGAAGAAGGCACCATCAGCTGGAAGAAGGCACCTTCCAGCGTGGAAGAAGGGCACCTTTCCAGCTGGAAGAAGGCAACCTTCCAGCTGGAAGAAGGCAACCTTCCAAGCTGAAAGAAGGCAACACTTCCAGCTGGAAGAAGGCACCTCAAGCTGGAAGAAGGCCCTTCCAGCTGAAGAAGAGGGGACCATTCCAGCTGGAAGAAGCGCACCCTTCTCAGAGGAAGAAGGCACACTTCCAGCTGGAAGAGGGCACCTTCCAGCTGGAAGAAGGGGACCTTCCAGCTGGAAGAAGGCACCTTCCAGCTGGAAGAAGGCACCTTCCAGCTGGAAGAAGGCACCTTCCAGCTGGAAGAAGGCACCTTCCAGCTGGAAGAAGGCACCTTCCAGCTGGAAGAAGGCACCTTCCAGCTGGAAGAGGGGACCTTCCAGCTGGAAGAAGGCACCTTCCAGCTGGAAGAGGGGACCTTCCAGCTGGAAGAAGGCACCTTCCAGCTGGAAGAAGGCACCTTCCAGCTGGAAGAGGGGACCTTCAGTGGAAGAAGGCACCTTCCAGCTGGAAGAAGGCACCTTCCAGCTGGAAGAAGGGCACCTTCCAGCTGGAAGAGAGGCACTTCCAGCTGGAAGAAGGGCACCTTCCAGCTGGAAGAAGGGCTACCTTTCCAGCTGGAAGAAGGCACCTTCCAGCTGGAAGAAGGGCACCTTCCAGCTGGAAGAAGGCACCTTCCAGCTGGAAGAAGGCACCTTCCAGCTGGAAGAGGGGACCTTCCAGCTGGAAGAAGGCACCTTTCCAGCTGGAAGAAGGCACCTTCCAGCTGGAAGAAGGCACCTTCCAGCTGGAAGAAGGCACCTTCCAGCTGGAAGAAGGCACCTTCCAGCTGGAAGAAGGCACCTTCCAGCTGGAAGAAGGCACCTTCCAGCTGGAAGAAGGCACCTTCCAGCTGGAAGAAGGCACCTTCCAGCTGGAAGAAGGCACCTTCCAGCTGGAAGAGGGGACCTTCCAGCTGGAAGAAGGGCACCTTCCAGCTGGAAGAAGGCACCTTCCAGCTGGAAGAGGGGACCTTCCAGCTGGAAGAAGGCACCTTCCAGCTGGAAGAAGGCACCTTCCAGCTGGAAGAAGGGGCACCTTCCAGCTGGAAGAAGGCACCTTCCAGCTGGAAGAAGGCACCTTCCAGCTGGAAGAGGGGACCTTCCAGCTGGAAGAAGGGCACCTTCCAGCTGGAAGAAGGCACCTTCCAGCTGGAAGAAGGCACCTTCCAGCTGGAAGAAGGCACCTTCCAGCTGGAAGAAGGGGACCTTCCAGCTGGAAGAAGGCACCTTCCAGCTGGAAGAAGGGGCACCTTCCAGCTGGAAGAAGGCACCCTTCCAGCTGGAAGAAGGCACCTTCCAGCTGGAAGAAGGCACCTTCCAGCTGGAAGAGGGGACCTTCCAGCTGGAAGAAGGCACCTTCCAGCTGGAAGAGGCACCTTCCAGCTGGAAGAAGGCACCTTCCAGCTGGAAGAAGGCACCTTCCAGCTGGAAGAGGGGACCTTCCAGCTGGAAGAAGGCACCTTCCAGCTGGAAGAAGGCACCTTCCAGCTGGAAGAGGGGACCTTCCAGCTGGAAGAAGGCACCTTCCAGCTGGAAGAAGGCACCTTCCAGCTGGAAGAAGGGGCACCTTCCAGCTGGAAGAAGGCACCTTCCAGCTGGAAGAGGCACCTTCCAGCTGGAAGAAGGCACCTTCCAGCTGGAAGAAGGCACCTTCCAGCTGGAAGAAGGGGACCTTCCAGCTGGAAGAAGGGCACCTTCCAGCTGGAAGAAGGCACCTTCCAGCTGGAAGAGGGGACCTTCCAGCTGGAAGAAGGCACCTTCCAGCTGGAAGAAGGCACCTTCCAGCTGGAAGAGGGACCTTCCAGCTGGAAGAAGGCACCTTCCAGCTGGAAGAAGGCACCTTCCAGCTGGAAGAAGGCACCTTCCAGCTGGAAGAAGGCACCTTCCAGCTGGAAGAAGGGGACCTTCCAGCTGGAAGAAGGCACCTTCCAGCTGGAAGAAGGCACCTTCCAGCTGGAAGAAGGCACCTTCCAGCTGGAAGAGGGGCACCTTCCAGCTGGAAGAAGGCACCTTCCAGCTGGAAGAAGGCACCTTCCAGCTGGAAGAAGGCACCTTCCAGCTGGAAGAAGGCACCTTCCAGCTGGAAGAAGGCACCTTCCAGCTGGAAGAAGGCACCTTCCAGCTGGAAGAAGGCACCTTCCAGCTGGAAGAAGGCACCTTCCAGCTGGAAGAAGGCACCTTCCAGCTGGAAGAGGGGACCTTCCAGCTGGAAGAAGGCACCTTCCAGCTGGAAGAAGGGACCTTCCAGCTGGAAGAGGGGACCTTCCAGCTGGAAGAAGGCACCTTCCAGCTGAAGAAGGCACCTTCCAGCTGGAAGAGGGGACCTTCCAGCTGGAAGAAGGCACCTTCCAGCTGGAAGAAGGCACCTTCCAGCTGGAAGAAGGCACCTTCCAGCTGGAAGAGGGACCTTCCAGCTGGAAGAAGGCACCCCTTCCCAGCTGGAAGAAGGCACCTTCCAGCTGGAAGAGGGGCACCTTCCAGCTGGAAGAAGGGGACCTTCCAGCTGGAAGAAGGCACCTTCCAGCTGGAAGAAGGCACCTTCCAGCTGGAAGAAGGCACCTTCCAGCTGGAAGAGGGCACCTTCCAGCTGGAAGAAGGCACCTTCAGCTGGAAGAAGGCACCTTCCAGCTGGAAGAGGGGACCTTCCAGCTGGAAGAGGGGACCTTCCAGCTGGAAGAAGGCACCTTCCAGCTGGAAGAGGGGACCTTCCAGCTGGAAGAGGGGACCTTCCAGCTGGAAGAGGCGGACCCTTCCAGCTGGAAGAAGGCACCTTCCAGCTGGAAGAAGGCACCTTCCAGCTGGAAGAGGGGACCTTCCAGCTGGAAGAGGGGACCTTCCAGCTGGAAGAAGGCACCTTCCAGCTGGAAGAAGGCACCTTCCAGCTGGAAGAAGGCACCTTCCAGCTGGAAGAGGGGACCTTCCAGCTGGAAGAAGGCACCTTCCAGCTGGAAGAAGGCACCTTCCAGCTGGAAGAAGGCACCTTCCAGCTGGAAGAAGGCACCTTCCAGCTGGAAGAAGGCACCTTCCAGCTGGAAGAAGGCACCTTCCAGCTGGAAGAGGGGACCTTCCAGCTGGAAGAAAGGCACCTTCCAGCTGGAAGAGGGGACCTTCCAGCTGGAAGAAGGCACCTTCCAGCTGGAAGAAGGCACCTTCCAGCTGGAAGAAGGCACCTTCCAGCTGGAAGAAGGCACCTTCCAGCTGGAAGAAGGCACCTTCCAGCTGGAAGAGGGGACCTTCCAGCTGGAAGAAGGCACCTTCCAGCTGGAAGAGGGACCTTCCAGCTGGAAGAAGGCACCTTCCAGCTGGAAGAGGGGACCTTCCAGCTGGAAGAAGGGCACCTTCCAGCTGGAAGAGGGGACCTTCCAGCTGGAAGAAGGCACCTTCCAGCTGGAAGAAGGCACCTTCCAGCTGGAAGAAGGCACCTTCCAGCTGGAAGAAGGCACCTTCCAGCTGGAAGAAGGCACCTTCCCAGCTGGAAGAAGGCACCTTCCAGCTGGAAGAAGGCACCTTCCAGCTGGAAGAGGGGACCTTCCAGCTGGAAGAGGGGACCTTCCAGCTGGAAGAAGGCACCTTCCAGCTGGAAGAAGGCACCTTCCAGCCGGAAGAAGGCACCTTCCAGCTGGAAGAGGGGACCTTCCAGCTGGAAGAGGGGACCTTCCAGCTGGAAGAAGGCACCTTCCAGCTGGAAGAAGGCACCTTCCAGCTGGAAGAAGGCACCTTCCAGCTGGAAGAGGGGACCTTCCAGCTGGAAGAAGGGGGACCTTCCAGCTGGAAGAAGGCACCTTCCAGCTGGAAGAAGGCACCTTCCAGCTGGAAGAAGGCACCTTCCAGCTGGAAGAAGGCACCTTCCAGCTGGAAGAGGGGACCTTCCAGCTGGAAGAAGGCACCTTCCAGCTGGAAGAAGGCACCTTCCAGCTGGAAGAGGGGACCTTCCAGCTGGAAGAGGGGACCTTCTCCAGCTGGAAGAAGGCACCTTCCAGCTGGAAGAGGGGACCTTCCAGCTGGAAGAGGGGACCTTCCAGCTGGAAGAGGGGACCTTCCAGCTGGAAGAAGGCACCTTCCAGCTGGAAGAAGGCACCTTCCAGCTGGAAGAGGGGACCTTCCAGCTGGAAGAGGGACCTTCCAGCTGGAAGAAGGCACCTTCCAGCTGGAAGAAGGCACCTTCCAGCTGGAAGAAGGCACCTTCCAGCTGGAAGAGGGGACCTTCCAGCTGGAAGAAGGCACCTTCCAGCTGGAAGAAGGCACCTTCCAGCTGGAAGAAGGCACCTTCCAGCTGGAAGAAGGCACCTTCCAGCTGGAAGAAGGCACCTTCCAGCTGGAAGAAGGCACCTTCCAGCTGGAAGAGGGGACCTTCCAGCTGGAAGAAGGCACCTTCCAGCTGGAAGAGGGGACCCTTCCAGCTGGAAGAAGGCACCTTCCAGCTGGAAGAAGGCACCTTCCAGCTGGAAGAAGGCACCTTCCAGCTGGAAGAAGGCACCTTCCAGCTGGAAGAAGGCACCTTCCAGCTGGAAGAGGGGACCTTCCAGCTGGAAGAGGGGACCTTCCAGCTGGAAGAAGGCACCTTCCAGCTGGAAGAAGGCACCTTCCAGCCGGAAGAAGGCACCTTCCAGCTGGAAGAGGGGACCTTCCAGCTGGAAGAGGGGACCTTCCAGCTGGAAGAAGGCACCTTCCAGCTGGAAGAAGGCACCTTCCAGCTGGAAGAAGGCACCTTCCAGCTGGAAGAGGGGACCTTCCAGCTGGAAGAGGGGACCTTCCAGCTGGAAGAAGGCACCTTCCAGCTGGAAGAAGGCACCTTCCAGCTGGAAGAAGGCACCTTCCAGCTGGAAGAAGGCACCTTCCAGCTGGAAGAAGGCACCTTCCAGCTGGAAGAAGGCACCTTCCAGCTGGAAGAAGGCACCTTCCAGCTGGAAGAAGGCACCTTCCAGCTGGAAGAGGGGACCTTCCAGCTGGAAGAAGGCACCTTCCAGCTGGAAGAAGGCACCTTCCAGCTGGAAGAAGGCACCTTCCAGCTGGAAGAAGGCACCTTCCAGCTGGAAGAAGGCACCTTCCAGCTGGAAGAGGGGACCTTCCAGCTGGAAGAAGGCACCTTCCAGCTGGAAGAGGGGACCTTCCAGCTGGAAGAAGGCACCTTCCAGCTGGAAGAAGGCACCTTCCAGCTGGAAGAGGGGACCTTCCAGCTGGAAGAAGGCACCTTCCAGCTGGAAGAAGGCACCTTCCAGCTGGAAGAAGGCACCTTCCAGCTGGAAGAAGGCACCTTCCAGCTGGAAGAGGGGACCTTCCAGCTGGAAGAAGGCACCTTCCAGCTGGAAGAAGGCACCTTCCAGCTGGAAGAAGGCACCTTCCAGCTGGAAGAGGGGACCTTCCAGCTGGAAGAAGGCACCTTCCAGCTGGAAGAGGGGACCTTCCAGCTGGAAGAAGGCACCTTCCAGCTGGAAGAAGGCACTTTCCAGCTGGAAGAAGGCACCTTCCAGCTGGAAGAGGGGACCTTCCAGCTGGAAGAAGGCACCTTCCAGCTGGAAGAGGGGACCTTCCAGCTGGAAGAAGGCACCTTCCAGCTGGAAGAAGGCACTTTCCAGCTGGAAGAAGGCACCTTCCAGCTGGAAGAGGGGACCTTCCAGCTGGAAGAAGGCACCTTCCAGCTGGAAGAGGGGACCTTCCAGCTGGAAGAAGGCACCTTCCAGCTGGAAGAAGGCACCTTCCAGCTGGAAGAAGGCACCTTCCAGCTGGAAGAAGGCACCTTCCAGCTGGAAGAAGGCACCTTCCAGCTGGAAGAGGGGACCTTCCAGCTGGAAGAAGGCACCTTCCAGCTGGAAGAGGGGACCTTCCAGCTGGAAGAAGGCACCTTCCAGCTGGAAGAAGGCACCTTCCAGCTGGAAGAAGGCACCTTCCAGCTGGAAGAGGGGACCTTCCAGCTGGAAGAAGGCACCTTCCAGCTGGAAGAAGGCACCTTCCAGCTGGAAGAAGGCACCTTCCAGCTGGAAGAAGGCACCTTCCAGCTGGAAGAAGGCACCTTCCAGCTGGAAGAAGGCACCTTCCAGCTGGAAGAGGGGACCTTCCAGCTGGAAGAAGGCACCTTCCAGCTGGAAGAGGGGACCTTCCAGCTGGAAGAAGGCACCTTCCAGCTGGAAGAGGGGACCTTCCAGCTGGAAGAGGGGACCTTCCAGCTGGAAGAAGGCACCTTCCAGCTGGAAGAGGGGACCTTCCAGCTGGAAGAAGGCACCTTCCAGCTGGAAGAGGGGACCTTCCAGCTGGAAGAAGGCACCTTCCAGCTGGAAGAGGGGACCTTCCAGCTGGAAGAGGGGACCTTCCAGCTGGAAGAGGGGACCTTCCAGCTGGAAGAAGGCACCTTCCAGCTGGAAGAGGGGACCTTCCAGCTGGAAGAGGGGACCTTCCAGCTGGAAGAAGGCACCTTCCAGCTGGAAGAAGGCACCTTCCAGCTGGAAGAAGGCACCTTCCAGCTGGAAGAAGGCACCTTCCAGCTGGAAGAGGGGACCTTCCAGCTGGAAGAGGGGACCTTCCAGCTGGAAGAAGGCACCTTCCAGCTGGAAGAAGGCACCTTCCAGCTGGAAGAGGGGACCTTCCAGCTGGAAGAAGGCACCTTCCAGCTGGAAGAGGGGACCTTCCAGCTGGAAGAAGGCACCTTCCAGCTGGAAGAAGGCACCTTCCAGCTGGAAGAGGGGACCTTCCAGCTGGAAGAAGGCACCTTCCAGCTGGAAGAGGGGACCTTCCAGCTGGAAGAGGGGACCTTCCAGCTGGAAGAAGGCACCTTCCAGCTGGAAGAAGGCACCTTCCAGCTGGAAGAGGGGACCTTCCAGCTGGAAGAAGGCACCTTCCAGCTGGAAGAGGGGACCTTCCAGCTGGAAGAGGGGACCTTCCAGCTGGAAGAAGGCACCTTCCAGCTGGAAGAGGGGACCTTCCAGCTGGAAGAAGGCACCTTCCAGCTGGAAGAGGGGACCTTCCAGCTGGAAGAAGGCACCTTCCAGCTGGAAGAGGGGACCTTCCAGCTGGAAGAAGGCACCTTCCAGCTGGAAGAGGGGACCTTCCAGCTGGAAGAGGGGACCTTCCAGCTGGAAGAGGGGACCTTCCAGCTGGAAGAAGGCACCTTCCAGCTGGAAGAGGGGACCTTCCAGCTGGAAGAGGGGACCTTCCAGCTGGAAGAAGGCACCTTCCAGCTGGAAGAAGGCACCTTCCAGCTGGAAGAAGGCACCTTCCAGCTGGAAGAAGGCACCTTCCAGCTGGAAGAGGGGACCTTCCAGCTGGAAGAGGGGACCTTCCAGCTGGAAGAAGGCACCTTCCAGCTGGAAGAAGGCACCTTCCAGCTGGAAGAGGGGACCTTCCAGCTGGAAGAAGGCACCTTCCAGCTGGAAGAGGGGACCTTCCAGCTGGAAGAAGGCACCTTCCAGCTGGAAGAAGGCACCTTCCAGCTGGAAGAGGGGACCTTCCAGCTGGAAGAAGGCACCTTCCAGCTGGAAGAGGGGACCTTCCAGCTGGAAGAGGGGACCTTCCAGCTGGAAGAAGGCACCTTCCAGCTGGAAGAAGGCACCTTCCAGCTGGAAGAGGGGACCTTCCAGCTGGAAGAAGGCACCTTCCAGCTGGAAGAGGGGACCTTCCAGCTGGAAGAGGGGACCTTCCAGCTGGAAGAAGGCACCTTCCAGCTGGAAGAAGGCACCTTCCAGCTGGAAGAGGGGACCTTCCAGCTGGAAGAAGGCACCTTCCAGCTGGAAGAGGGGACCTTCCAGCTGGAAGAGGGGACCTTCCAGCTGGAAGAAGGCACCTTCCAGCTGGAAGAAGGCACCTTCCAGCTGGAAGAGGGGACCTTCCAGCTGGAAGAGGGGACCTTCCAGCCTTATCTCGAATCTGAAACTACCACGCAATGTGTTGAAATCTTGCGTTCTCTCTATTGACATTCAATTTATTATAGAAATTTACAAGTGACATTATCGCAACATAATAAATAGTGTAACTTACAAGAAAATTACAGAAGAAAAGCAAGAGGAATTGTAACAACGAAGATATGGAACTCACAATTATTGAGCATGGAGAAAATCTTTAGGAAGAATAGTTTACAGTTTTGTTAGTAGAAAAATAAAAATTTGAAACGTATTATTTTAAAAAATAGTTGCGCTCACTTGGAAGAGAAAACCAAATCTAGTCCCTTGTAGGGATCGTATTGCTGTGGCGGTTCCAGCCTTGCTGATTGGCTGCAGAGGCCAATCAGCGTGGTGGCTGAGTTTTTCCCTCTTCTTCCAACTAAGCGAACAAAATTTAAGAATTATGTTTTTTCATGGAGGACGATCGTTTTTAGAAAGGTGAAAGTCACGGACATCATTGAACTCACGGAGCGACAAGAATGAACACTGCCGTGCGGAACCCTCGAAAGTAGCGAAAACACCAGTAGCCCAGTGGGTAACACGCGTGTTTTTCAATTTGGTTGTTAGGTTCGAGTCTATTCGGAGGCAATTTTTTTTTGTTTCTAAACATTCCACGCATGAATTGGATGGTTAATTGACAGTGGTTGTTATTCTTGACAGGTTATGTTGCGGGCATTTTTCAGCTCAATTTTAAAAAAGTTGACGAACGCTCGGACGGAAAAAAAAACGGAGAAGCCTATCCAATCTTGTTAGGCGTTGAATCGCGTCGCTCCGCATTTTTTATTTTTGTAGCTCAAACGATCGTTGGTGGTGTCCAAATCCAATACACCGTCTGTGTATGTTGCTCTGAAAAAATAGAAGAGTTTACTTCGTAAAATCGCGCAATGCTGAGGGAAACCTCATTTGGATTTTCACTTTCTGAGAGCTAATTGAAAATTTGAGTATTTAACTAGAATTTCTCCACGATTGGGAAAGAAGACATGGCGATGCGTTTCCGCATATTACACGGCGAACCACGAGCGACGTGTTAGAGGAAAATCCAGGCCATATTCGCGTTTTGAATCTCCGCCTCCTGACACCGTTTCCTAGTCCCCGAGGGTTTTTCGCATTTTTCTCGAAAAACTTCTTTAAAGTTTCAAATTTTTTTATAGAAAACCTTCAAAATTAATTTTCGAACGATTAAAAAAAAAATTCATGCCCAAAATTCAAGACCATTGCCCCGAATGCCTTCGATGGAGCGCGCTTACTGACTACGTCGGTCGCTTCACCCATGTGTAATGAAAATAAAAGACGAACCCTCTCATGGACAGTACCATCGCCCCTCGCTGGCTAATCTTGCCAGCGAGGTACAATGGTATCGGAAGACTGATTGGATGGAACACAATCTGGTGTTCGAAGCAGAGGTCGTAGGTGAGTGTCTGCAATACAAAATGATTTGCCAATTCGGCGAGAACAGTAAATTACCTCGTATTGTTTCATATTCAAATTTTTGTTTGTACTGCAGATGACAGTGTACTTGGCGACTTTCGCGGTTCCCTGGCGAGCAACCGACGAAGCCAGATAGAACTCGTTGAACACCGGCGAGACGACAGTGTGATCGATGATGGTTCCAGGTTCTAAGTTACTGTTCTGCAGGGAAAACAGTTATTTCAATGACTGTCTGAAATCACTTACTCCTTGATAGAAACGCTCATTATGAGTCTTCGAAGCGGCAATGAGGGTGATTTGTGGGAAGAAATTCTCAATTTTGGTATCAATGCAGGCTTGCTTGACAGCTTCCAGGTACAGTTCGTTGATAAGTCCGTACTGTCCTTCAGTGACGCCCGAGAAGTACACGAATATCTCATTCGGCCGTCCACGCTTCGCAATGACTGTCTTCAAGATGTGAAGAACTGTATCTGTGAGGATTTGTCCATAGACCTGAAACAAACAGCCGTTTATTTCCCAGGTTTAATCGGAAGTTTCTCACATCACTCGTTCTCTTCACATAGACATATCCTCCGCAAAACTGCTGGTTTCTTGCCATCATGTTCGCGGAGAAGCCAATTGCGATCGGAAGCTGAAAACGTTGATTTGTAGAATTGACAGAGAGTTGTGTTGCTTACATCCGGTGAACCTCCATTCTTGGAAGATGTCTCAAATCCGATGATCAGCCGATTCGGGTTTCTGAACGCCTCGGAGTTGACCAGGAAGTTTAATCCTCCAAGTTTTAAGTTAGTCTGGGAAAAGCAATGGGTCACTACAGAATTGAAAAAGGTTTCTCACCTTATTGACTATGTTTTTTCTGGTTTGCGGCTGATGCCTCATTTTCTGTGCCGTCTCCCATCTGATATCCTGAGTGAGCACATCATACTGCTGCTCCAAGGCTTTGATTCTCTGATGGAAGTCATATTTCGATTTGGTACAGAAGAAGAGCAGTTGTCTTTGATTCTTTTGAGCAGCTGCAAAAACTCGCTCGAGGTCTTCCTCGCATTGAATTTCAGTAATGACCGGATTCGAGGCGACCATTCCGGAGGACTTCATTTCGTTCACAAGGAGGCGGTCAACGTCTCTGAAAATGTGAACTAATGCGTATCGAGGTTAAACTTGAAAACTCACTGCAAACACTCATTTCTCATGAAAACGAGTTCCCAGTTGGTCAACTTCATCGGAATGATGTAGTGTCCGGCGGCTGTGAAATCAGTGGGTACTCGTTTGGTTGGGTCCCAGTTGACCTTTCTGTTTCCGCCGAAGACAATATCCGGTTTTGGAAGCACAATTCCTTTGACCGTCTCAGTTGCTCCCACTGTTAGGTGGTCATTCACCTTGCTCGAAGCAATTCCGACTGTACGAGCAACAGCGTTGGTCGCATCCTTCCTGTCTGTCGGCTTGAGAGCGGATAACTGCAATGAACAATGATTGATTTTCGCTGGGTTTTGTTTGAAAACAAATAATTTAGACCACTTATCTATTGAGTTCTATTATAAAATTAATTCTTAGTCATGACAAAACACAAAAATATATTTTATAAATTATGAAACTAACGCAAGCGTCTGGACTCGTGTTGGTCTCGCCACGACTTCGTCTGTGTCTCACGTAGAATACACGAGACAAAGACAGTTGTGGCGAGACCAACACGAGACAAACACAACAGTCCAGCGGAGCACGTTTGCGCAGGTTTTATGATTTTTGAAATATATAATAGCTCAGATACTATTGAAATCACTCAAAATGGCGTGGGCGAGAGAAGAGTGAGTGGGCGGGACAACGGGTCTCGAAACAATTTCGACACAGCTGAACGAATGTTACCGTAATCCTGATTTCAAAAAGACGGCTCCTGGCTGATTTTAGTGCTGACTTTTCGATGAAAAAATAGTAGACACAAAGAAGAATAGTTGTGCATAAAAATGTTCCCGAAAAACCGACGAAAATGATTTTTCCCAGCTTGTTGAAATTTTAAAACATTTCGCGGTGATCTACGGCCGCCGCGCGACTGCCGGTGGCCGAGAAATCAGAGGGTATTAGAGAAAAAAAGACATATAATATTCTTAAAATCATTTTCGCTCACTTGGAAGAGAAATCCAAACCTAGTCCCCCGTTGGTCTCGTATCGATGGGGCGGTTCCAGCCTTGCTGATTGGTTGCAGAGGCCAATCAGCGTGGTGGCCGAGTTTTTCCCTCCTCTTCCAAGGGAGCGAAAAAAATTTTAAGAATAATGAAAAGCCACAATTTGAGCCGTCAATGATGCAATTTCGTCCAAAATTAAGAGCGTTAATATCCTTTGAAGATCGCGAAAATAAAAAAAAGTGTTATTATATCTCAAGCGCGGGTACCGAAATGTATAATCATACCTTGATCATTTCCGACTGCTCACTGCCAATCATTTGCTCATTGGTCACAATTTGATTGGGGCAGAGTTGAAGGCATTCGGCAGGAATCATCATTTTCTGTCCGCTTTTTCCTTTTGTTTGGATGGTGAACAAGTCTGGGTATTGCAAGTTGACGTTGTACTTCTTCTTGAAGTATTGAGCGACGGTCGTCGGTTTCTCATCACAGAGGAAAGTCTCCTTGTTCGCCGAATTTCCGATTTCGCGGATTTTCAGAATAAGCGCCTCCTCGAAGGACGCGCCTTTGCTCACTCCGTAATTGGGATATACTTCGAGTCCTGGAAATTGGAGGCATTTGGTGAAGAGAAATTTGCAATTTCGTACCTATCACTGCCTTCAGCAACTTCAAAGCATTCGGAGTGTTGGATTGAAGATTGGGGCTGAAGCCATTGAACGAGGCAAGCACGTCCAACACGGTGCAACTGTCTGGATGGAACATCGTTGTCTTGACTGAAAAAAAACAAAGGGATGATAGTAGGAGTGCAACCACATGCTGGCTTACGCTCGTTTGTGAGGAAGAGAGCCGCTGGTTGATCTCCGTTGGGAGTTCCTTGGAGAGTTTTCACGGCTTTCGTAGTTCCCACTGAAGCCGTACGATTTCCCTGTGTGACCTTGAGCTCATCAATTCTGGACATTAGGAAACTGTTTGATAACAAAGATATAGAGGAACATACCCAGTTCCTGTGTGGTCCCATAAGTAATGTACACATTGGCCCACCGTGACGACGTTTTTGCTGAAAATAAGAATATTTCTGATCCAGTTAACAAATGAAAGTTTACTTGTCGAACGCCGGTTGACTGATCATCATATTCAGCACCTCGTGGAGAGTTTTGTCGGCACGTCGTGGGCAACTGTCGAAGGTCCTGTTGACGTCGTTAGTCGTGGTTTGGAAACTGTCCGCAACTCTCGAGAGATGAAATTCCGCCCGAACAAAGTTCGGGCGGGTCGACACATTTTTGGTGATTGTAGCAGTCATTTTCTTCTGGAACATTTTCAGTGGAAATCTAATTAAACAATTCGTCCACGAACCTCATCTGTCAGCAAGTTCAGAGAATACAGCGAGCTCTGTCGATCGTAGAAGCACGCGCCTCCATTGCCAAATTCCGGGAACATCTTGATTACCAGTTCGTAGACTCGCTGGCAGCGTGCCTTGTTTCTTTCGTGCTCTGCTCCTCTTTTGGTGCATTTGGAGACTTCGATGGCGACATCCTTGCCCTCCGAATTTCGGTAGACGTAGTATATAATTACTATATACTTATACAGGGAGATGTTTTTCGCCACAACTGTAAAAAATATTTCAGTTTAAAGATGGCAGTGGCTGGTGAACTCACTCAGTCGGCGAATGTTTGTCTCAACCTGCACTTCGCGGAGTGTCTTGTCGTCTTCCGCCTTGTTGCGCGGTTTTTTGGCGAGCAGCGGCGCGTTTCCATAGACGGCCTTCGGTTTCTTCTCGTCGTCGACGTGGAGTTTCTCCATTTCCTTCTCCATGACGTCGTTTGGGCTGATTCTGTCTTCCGAAAACTGAAAAGCTAGGATGAGATAACAAAGAAAAAACAAGACAGCTAGTAGAAGAATAAACGCTTGCGACATTCCCTTGTCCGGTGGAGCGCATTTGCCTTAAATGTATGAAAAAAGACAGTATGATCAGTGTTGCGAATCGACTCAGATATGGAACAAAGATCAACTTCCATCGAGCCGAGCCCGCTCGAAAAAGCTCGAATCGATCCAACATCAATCAATCGTCGTGGGAACTCTCTGGGTTCGAAAAAAAACGATGAGACGCAGTGCCAAGATACTAAACTCGCCAACATTGACACGTTTAAACGTGTCCTGGGGATAAAAAAGAAACTATCGTTCAAACGCGCGCGCAAAACCTCGTGCGGATCAAACTCATGGTAAACTACTGTTTGGTGGAAGAACGGAGTGTCGTACTGATTCGAATTTCTTGAGAAACATTTGCAACATTTCGAAAAAAAGAGGAATATTCAAAATTTTGGAAGCGAGAGAAGAGAATTATGAACAAAACACAAAATAATAAAAAGTGAACGCAGTTTTCATTCATAAATTTTAGCTGAAATAGGAATAGACAATAAATTGTTTGGCCTAAATTTTGGGGCAAAGCGCGCTCCGTTGGACACTATTTCTCTGCGTCACGGCATTTTTCCGCTGTGGCTGGCAAAACTTCGGCCATTTGCGAAAATCAGTTTCCGCCCTCTTTGGAAAGCTAGGCCACCGCCACAAATGTACGGGAGTAAGGGGTTTTGGCTATCGGAAATAAGACATATCAAAAAAGTGAAACAAGGAAAAAAGCTTTTTCCCTAGGTAGTGGCTCGGTTTTCACGGCGCCGTGGTCTGTTTTCGTCATATTTTTCTCCTCGAAAACCGCCGCCGTCAAAAGTTTCTATGTTTCTTTTGAAATAAAGCTATCAATAAAACGAGCGAACAGAATTCGAGAAGAAAAGTAATAGGTGATTCTAGAAGGTTCATTTTGAAAGTCGAGGCTGCGCGCGCATGACGAGAGTGTGAGAGACGCTGCACACGCAAGTGCGCTTCATCGGAAGAGGTGTGTGAATGAGGTCTCGAGGGTGACGGCAAAGAGGAAATAAACAACTGTGTCATCGGACCGGCAGATGCCGTCCTTTCGACAGGATTTGCCTGTTAGAGTAATCGATAGCGTGCGGGTGGAATGAGCAGAATGAATGGAAAGGCGAGATGAGAATGTATTGTGGGGAAGGAGGCGGAGGAATAGAAGACAATGACGAGTCTTGCAGGGGATAATTACGCTAATGTCTCTGGGGATGGGGTGTTAACTGGTCATTAACAGGGACAATGAATGTTATTTCGATAACGGGAAATATCGATACGATAAGAATGAAAGAGACAACAATGTAGCGGTGCATCGCGGCGATCGATCGTTTTCGTAATGATGAATGGGGAGAAGTTCAGTTAGAAATGTGTTGGCCCAACAGTGTTGGGTCTTTTATGCATCGCTCAAAGTGGCCGATTGCTATCGGCTACAGTATCCCTTGCACGCAATTCTACGCAAACACTGACTGTTTTTCGAATGCGATTTCCTATTTTTGTTTTGAAAATAACAGGCGCATGATTTCTGTCATTGAAAACACAGAACGAAGGGGAAAAACAAGCGGAGTTAAGTATTCAACTCTAAAGAACGAAAATAATATAGACATTGGTATTTTGGGGTACGGTACATGTAACCCAGCTCTTACAGTTGTGGGCCCTAAGTATGGGATTAAGAACGAAAGTTGGAAATTATCTCTCAGCTACTCTCAGCGATAGTACGTTTTTCTTCGTTCAGAACTTCAATTGAGCGAACGATTTATCAACAAATGTGGTTACGAGGGACTGAATGACCGTCCCTCGCGGCGGCATCGTGGTGAGATGCCTCGTGGTGAGTGTGTGAGTTCGGTCTGCACACAAAAACATCATTTTTGCATTGAGAGTCGCTACGTGGCGAGTACAAAAGCGTGCGAAATTCAAATGTTAATTTTTGATTACGCGTTTGGTCGCACGGGGTGCTGCGGCCGACGTCGGCAAGTGCGCTTCACTAAAGGAATACGGTACCTCGGCTTTGAAGACACAGTTTAGCGGACGATTTTTCAAATTTCGACTGTTATTAATACAGCCCTCCGACGATTACTATGCGAAAATGAGTCTTCTTGTCTTCTATTTACACCAAGCAATCTCGGAGAAAATTCAGTTAGACACGCATATTTTGAATTCGAAAAAATGAAAATCCAAATGAAGTTTCAGTCAGCACCCCGTGTGGCCGTTGGTGCCAATTGAAACGTGAGGGAGGGGTCAAGAAAGAAATAGAATGGTTGTGAATTAGGAAATAAAATCGGTGTATTTAACACTCTTGCTCAGTTTGAAACGAGGCGAGGGGCGTGGCTTATTTTATTGATAAGATTGTTTTCAATTGGCATGAAAACCGATGAAAAAGCAATGATTTCTCCCACTAAAATTGACGGAGGAAAGCCAAAACACCCAATTTGCTCACACTAAAATCTAGACATGTGTCTGACCAACGTTGCATAAATAGTGCTCACGCGTTTGGAGACGTGTCTGCGTCTCTCTTCATTCATTCGCTCTCTCGTCTTCGCGTCCCTCACGTCCTTTTGCCGATTTTATGAGTAATTGAAGGGTCGATTGCATCATTCGAAAGAATATTCGAGTTTGCGGAGTGTGCCGATCAACCCAAACGACGTCAACCACCACGGGAGCTTCGGAGATGTGCGGTTTGAATTCCCGGGCTGCAAATTTCTCGAATTTGGCTGCGAGCGTTGCCTGAGTATTCAACGCTTAAACATATGCGCTCTCGTAAATCGACACGAATCACACGCTTTAACGTTGAATACTCAGGCAACGGCGTCGCAGCCAAATTTTGAAAATTTGCAGTCCGGCAGCCCGGGAATTCAAACCGCACATCTCCGAAGCTCCCGTGACCACTCTCGTTCCCAATTTCAAACGGCTTTTTGGGGCGAATCGGAAAATGCTTGCTGAGTGTCGAGATTTCACTTCTATGAGCTCACAGAAGATACTGTTACAGTAGTGGAGAATGCGGAATAATCCGGGGAAGCGAGTATTTGAAACGTGAGAAGTAAGATGGACGACGACAGACAGTATGGGGGAGAGACTCCGGCGAATGATGATAGCGGGGACGCAAAGGACTCGATAGTGTCAATGTTGAGAAGGAGTTGGAAACAGCGCAATGCATTCGGATAAAACCCCGACAGTTGGCGGAGGGGATAGCAGATGCCGCGAGCTGGCAGTGATTTATGGTTCTGCACAGCGGAGATCTGTTGAACAGTTGTGGACGACTGATGAAATGTGAGAAATCATGAGAATGGGCCAACGATTGATAAGAGATATTGAAAAGTTGTCAACAACAAACTGGTGGTCCTAGTTATGATCTGGAAAGTTTTCAGGTGAATGAGAGGAGAGGTGGACCCTTCGGTGCCAAAGAGACTGACACCGCGGACGACCACTGAGATGATGAAGGACGAAGAAGATCATTTTGAAATTGAGACAACAGTAGTCATGAAATACAAACCAACAACGAACCCATGATTTCTTGAAGTAGATAAGAATGAAAGAGACAACACTGCAGCTGTGCATCACGGTGATGGATCGTGACGAATGGGGAGAAGATCAGATAGAAATGTGTCTTTCATGCATCGCTCAAAGTAGCCGATCGCCATCACAGTATCCGCAGCTTTTGAGAAATGAGCGCACCTTTTTTTTTTTGAGAAAAGACACGAAAACAATCGTGAATCCCCAAAAACCTCGTGTTTTCATCCATTGTTGGTAATTTGCCGGAAGATATTCAACGACAATGTTCCTCGTTGTCAAAAGAGGACCTTCTTTCGTGGAAATGAGGGGGGCTCGACGTGTTTCCTGTCCCGCTCCACGGCGCCCCGCCGCCAGCGTCTATCAGTGAACTTATAATTCAAAGATTTCTTCAAAACATTTCAGAATTCTACACTAAAAATGACTTACCTTCAATAAATACTCATGGGAATTCGAAAGAATCGGAGAAGAATAATTGAAGAGGCCAGACGAGAGCTCAAAACGGCGGAAATGCAGAAGAATCAGACTTCCAAACTGGAGAAGTCAACCGATTAGGGGACTCAATGGGGAAAATGAATGAATGAGAGGAGGAGGAGGAGAGTTGATTTGCTGTGTTTTTTAAGAACGAACATTTGTCTCGTTTCAAATTGCTTCTGGATGCATTCAATTCGCTAGAACGACGTCTGGAAAAAAGACTTCCGATCATGAATCGTGGACGTCTTCATAGACGATGGAGCAGTTTCTACAGAACTTGTTTCCACGTGGTCCGATGATGTCGGTGTCAGCGCAAGCCTCACGTGAGATGACAAAGAAGTTCCTCCGGCGTAAAGAGTTGAATGGATGAATCTGCTGCGAAAGACTCTTGTCTCTTCCAAACGAAGAGGTTCCTGGATGCTCAGTTCGCATGCACATTCTTCTGAACTCCGCCGGAATCGCTTGACTGACGCCCGACGCTTCCATCACGGATCTTCTTAATTCCACCAAAGTGTTACAGATAAAGGTGCTATTTCATGCCCAAGAGTTGCTTCAACTGATCCTCCAGCTCTCAAGCTGCCCAGGGCAACCGTGGAAAACGAAGCATGCGTTCTCTGAACTTCCCCCCAAACGACCCTTGTCTTTCGGTTTGCTCTGGATGTGTGTTTGAAAGAGCGGCGAACTCGTTCTCTTCTCCTCCCGTTCGCTGTCGTTACAGGTGTTTTCGGAGAGCTTACAATTCAACGTTTCTCCCGTGATATTGACCGTAAGGATCAGCGGTTCGAGGGACAAATGGAGGGCAAACACGTCGGTCCGAACCCATTCTCTCTCTGCTGCTGCTGCTGCCTTCCCAAGTACATCCCATCATTCTTCTGGTCTCTTCCTTCTCCGATTTCTTCTTCTTCTTCTTCTTCTTCTTCATCCGATTTTTTGTTCCTTTCCAGGAAGTGTGGTGAGAGAGGAGGCGACGAGAGAGAGAGTGTGCGGATCGGTGAGACGCAGGGAGCTTCAGCAAACAATGTACATATTGGGCAGGAGGGGGGAATCAAGGGAGACAATACGTCACACAATTTGTTGCACATTCGTTGACCGCATCGGATGGGAAAAAACAAAGAAGTTGTTGAGTCGAATTTCAAGGAAGCGCCGCGAGACTACGCGCGGAGGAGACGTCATCTGCAGGAGGCTCCTACACGATCGGTTCGGAATTTAATTTCGGACACACACTTCATCCGATTGTGTTTTGGCTCGGGTTTTTTGTTGGTTCGAGTGTGGACGCCAGATGTCGAGGCGGGTCCACGGTTGGCTAATTTCGTTCCAAACAGACGCTGAGAGAGAGGGAGAGACGCAGAGACGCAGAGACGTTTCTTTTTTCCGAAGAGGTATGGGCCGAATGGGCACGAATTGGTGGGAATGCAGTGCAGACTGTCCTTCCTCGAAAAGGGCTTCGAAGCAGTCCCCTTCTCTCAATATGCCTCCTGATAACAAATCACTCCTCGTTCCCACTCGTTTCCTTCCTTTTCCGTATTTGGCAACGATCCTCTCGAGTCCTCCTCGCGGGCAATCGGGTGAGAACAGCCGAACGAGCCGTCGCCGCCGCCGCCGTCAGTGTGCTCATTGTTTTCCGGTTCGCATCATCATCATCACGCGCATGGCGGCGGTTCCTCCCCCTCGCCTGTTTATTTTTATGATTTGACCTACTAAAAATAATGCGGAGAAGACGAAGAAGAGAGCTCGGCTTGCGCTGCTCCGTCTGTGCTCTACAGTGTTCGGACTCTTCGTCTTCTGATGATTTGTTCTGGCTCCTCGTGAGCCGAAATCCGAGCATCATGGGACAATTTGCAGGGGGAACACCCCTTTGCCCCTCAACGTCTTCTGTTTCTCCTTCGTGACGTGGTACCACCACCTCTTCCTCTATCCAATGACCTTCTCTCCATCTGGACCCTCGTGCCCATGTGTTTATCCAACTTTACGACCGTAAGTCCGAAACCTTCTCGTTCGCCTCCTCTTCCTCCTCTTCCTCTCTCTCTCTTTCTGTTTTTCTTTTTTTTTCGCAGTGAAGCCGCGGGCGTAATCTGCAGAGATGTACAAACAAAAACTTGATGAGACACCGCCCCAAAAACACTCAATTTCTTACCTATTTTCGACGTTCTTTCCTGAATTGCCCCCTGGCGACTTGGAAATAATAATAATAATACTGTCGAGAGACAGAAACAAATATTTGGCAACTGCCGGTTGCAGCATCTTTTACCTTCTCTCCCACGTGCCGTCGTTTTCAAAGTCAGCAAGTGCGCTCCACTGACAACGCCCAGCAGCGACCTTTGGGATGTTTTTGAATTTCCGATTCCGTGTTTTCTCAGTAGAGCGAGTTTGTATTCGGATAAGTTAGATCAGAATCAGTTACTTTCGGTACCAACCTCGAAAATATTTACTACGACACTCCGAAATTACACTGCGCTCTGCGGCGCTAGTGATTGCACACATTAATTTCTACAGTACTCTTTTTTTTAATTGTGGAAACGTCGGCAAAATCAACTATTGAAATCAAAATACGGATGAACTACTTAGGAAATTTCATTTAAAAATGGCTAAATATTCCGAATCAGTGATTTTTTTCCGACCTGAGCAACTAAAAAATGAATCGAAATGTAATCTAAAAAAAATTCTTCGCGGAGAATATTTTTTCTGAAAACAATCCATTTCCGGGGTAAAAACTACGCGGATTCCGAATATCTATGCAGTTTCTTACAAATTCCGCCAGTTTTCCCGTGTTCTCCGGCACGCCCACGGAAATTTCCGAGTCGCGCATCGGATGCAATCGCGCTCTTTGGCACTAACCCATCAAATTCGAATATCACTGCGAGATATCTGTTTGCGTCTGGAACTAAGCGAAGTATTCAAAGTTGTGTAGACGAAACAGCGTGAGACGCGGAACAGAAGAGCGCGTTTGCATTCGTTCGCCATATGATTGCGGGACTTTTGGTGTGAACACATGAACACATCGGCAGGAACTGTTTCACTCATCCATTACACAGTATCCTTTGAATCTTGGTCTAGAGATGGCCCAATTGAACTTTTGCGTGTTTTTTGCAAGTTCTACTTGAAGTGGCACGTCATTGAAACATCTCGTCAGCACACCGCCCCGAACACGCAATCGCTCGAGCCGCCCCTCCGCTGCCCCCCGGGGGAGTCCATCTGAAGTCGCCTCCTCCGCAGACATTGCTCATCTGGAACCTGTCTGCTCACGTCAACTTCCTCGCAGACTCGTCGGCAGTTTGACCTGTCAAAACGACAAACAAATTGGGCGGATTTGCGACGGAATGTGTGAGAAATTCGGCAGCATGGTTTCGATTGTCGCTGTTTGCGTAGCTGCCCCCGCAGGTTAGAGCCCCTCCGGACGCACAGTTTCTCCCACAAGGAGCACCTCTTCAGAGTTCATGCCACAATGAGGCCCTTCATACACTTCAAGTTTTCGCCTCTCCTCCTCCTTCTTTCTCTTCGAATATTAGCATAAATCGGCTCAAAACATAGTGGTTTTCGGGCTCATCTCCAAGAGTCACCGTCAAGTATTCGTCATCCGCACGAGTTCTCTGATTTTCCGAGTGAACCTCAATGATATCAGTGATAGCCTATCACTCCCTCTCTTTCTTTTCGACGTTCGAGTCCTGTCGCAACGTTTCAAAGATCCGTCTCTCGTATTGTGTTCCTCGTCGAACCACGTGTGTTTCATTCCCAAATGTCCCACTCACCAGGGGACAAAACTTATTATTCATAGCGGGTGTCTGGAACGGCAAAACACAGAACATTCGGTTCGTAGTCTGTTTCTGATCTCCGTCCCCCCTGAAGCTCCTCCTGCACTCTTTCAGCATCCCGGAAGCGCGTTTTCCATTCAAAAAATGTTCGTCGGTCCATTCAAAATATATTTTCGCGTCCCCTTTCCTATTTTTGGATCCGATCCGATCGGCGGCGGTCATATTGTCACGACAAAGCGAGAGAGCACACGAAAACACACACGATCTGGAAATCATGTCTGGACGACGACAAACCAGTAGTAATAAGGCTCAATTTGCACATCGATCGCGGGGTTCAACTCGTTCTTCTTCTTCGCCCTCTCTCTCTCGTTTCCTCTTCATCTTCGCTTTTTATGCCTTCTTCTCGAGTTTCAATCCGCGGACTATTTGTCCTCTTCATTCGTCCATAACTCTCCCACAAACAGACATCAAATGTGCTGTCTTCTTCTTCTCTCCGTCTTCTCTCTAAAACCGCTGTCATTGACAACCGAAACCACAGAGATGTGTCCTTCCTTGTGTGCTCTCTCCGGACATTTCCCTCCCTGTGACTGGCCTCTGAACGTCTACTAAGACTTCCGCAACGGACCATTCAAACTCCTTTCCAGTCGATTTTTTGACAGTGCAAGAGGAATTTCTCGAAGCGATATCTCGTAAATCTACCCAGAAGACTCGGAATGAGTCCAAAAGGGCATCTGTCTGTGGACTCCCGACCAGTGGAAGAGCAACAGACGTAGTGCAACAATGTTTGAGAATAGGACCTAATTGAACCACTTTTCGGCAAACGATGTCAGAGAACAAAAGTCGCTTTTCTCACAAACTGGTGCTAAAGGACTATTTCGACAGTACATCTCGCGACGATCTTTTGGAAAAATGGCTTTGAACTAGTCCATTATAGCGTTAAAATGTTAGTTCCAGTCCAACGTCAAAGTGTGCTCTACTGTCCGAGAAAGAAAAGCCTAGTAGAGTGGAGCCACGACCGGAAAATGGGGGACCCCTTTCCGGTTTCAAGTTCAAATGACGTTCTGCCGCTCTGGAAATTGTGTTCTTTGCGCCGAAAATAGAAAGAAATCCTTCGAATTTAGTTGAGACACTCTGAAATATCTGATAGTTCTCAAAATAATCTCTCATTCGAAAAGATTTCTTCGAAAATCTCCTACTATCAGATGCCATCAAAATGGTCCCCGCAATTGAAGAGAGAATCAGTATATCACGAGACTGATAAGTTATATCAAAACGCTGTCAACAGCAAACTTGTATATCATAACTAGGGCTACAAGTTTGCTGTTGAAAACTTTTTGATATCTTTTATCAGCTTCGAGATATGATTATTCTCCGGCAGAGCTCTCCTCGGGGCTATTTCGATGGCATCCGATAGTACAGAAGCAACGGAAGATCTTTCTAGAACAGCTTCTCTTCCCAAAAAGACAACGAATTCTGCTCGAAGCGAGTCCAAAAACCAGAACAGTTTTTGTGCATTTAGTGTGTTGTTTGGAAACGTGACGGGAGGATGTCAATTATTCATCTCGCCTCCATTGTCTCTTCTAATCATCTCCTCCCCAGACACTTTCAATTCGTCTGCTCCCATCGGCAGAAAACACACATCAGTAAGCAATTCAATCGTACTCGCTGCTTCCTGTTTGGAGAAACCGCCAGGTGTTCACATATTTTCGAAGGGAAATGTCGAAAATCCGAACGAAGTACAACTTTGTGCGCGTGCGTGTGTGTGTGTGTTTGTGGTGCGCCGTGATTTTCGAAGATGAGCATTTGTTCCGTTAAAGGACACGTGCTAATTTGATAAAAGAGGCCATCCTGCAACGTTTCTAGAGAACTCCTCCCACGAAACTCTCTTCCAGTTGTGCCAAACAATTCGTTTTGTTCCAATCAGTTCTTCGTTAGAATCGTTATGAGAACACATAATGGGCCTATTCAAAACCATTTTTGGGTTACTTTTGGGCTCTTTTCTCATATTCTAACTTTTCCGAAAAAGTCGCAAAGTCGACTATTCCGACATTGCTCGTCAGTTCAAAACGATTTTTGCGACATCGGGTCTCGAAGCGATTTCTCGTAAATCTACACCGATCGAGAAAGTCGAGGTTTGCGAGGTTCACGACATAGTCTGAATAGGGAAAAATACGGCAAAAGTCCGTCGAAAAAGTTTGTGAATTGTTGGCCGAAAACTCTGTTTCTAGAAGAAATCGGTCGTCGGGATTTGTAAATCATTCACAGGCATACCGTTAAGTCTCTGTTATAGCCTATAACTTATAGGTCCTTTTATTTCTCAACCCACCTGCCGGAGTTCTATTGGAGGCCCTACCTTGTATTTTTCGTTCTTCCGTGACACCATAGACTATGTCAAAATGTTCCCTCCTTTCAGTACTTTTTGGCACGAAACTCAGTGGAAAGTTCACAAATAATCGTGTTTTCTGGTGCGGAAATGTTTCCAAAAAGACATTTTCTCTTCTAATTCATTTAATCAATTTGTGGCTCAAAGTTCTCGTGTCCTTCTGTTAGAGACGGCTCTTCTACTTTTCAACAGTTACTGTTCGGCAGTTCGAATCGGCCGAGAAAGTGTTTGAATTGTCCCTGTTTCTGGAAGGAATTGGGATTCGGACAGAATGAAAGAAATTAACAATTGGTCCTTGAAAAGTGAGAGTAATCATGAGAGTCCCGTGCCTCCTCATTCAAAATGCCGATCTGCTGCTTCGTTGCTCCTCCTCCTCTTCCTCTTCCTTCTCGTTCCTCCTCGTTCCTTCTCGTTCTTCTAAGAATCCATTCTGCCGTGCAAACAATAATTTCCCATGGACACAACTATCATTAGTCCCCTGCCTGCCGTGCCCACTGATTCACACTTGTCTTCTCAGGAATCCTGGCGCCATCCCATTCCCCACCGTCATCATCGTCCCATTGTAATACAATTTGTCCCCCCATGAGTTATGTTTCTGCACCGTGCGTCAGCTGCTGCTCCCTCATTCCCTCAACCGCTTCCCCACATTCCATTCTTCCTCTCACAGATGAATACAATCTCTTTCACACCTTGTCCACTTGATCCCCGTCATTTTGATGAGTCAAATGTCACTTTCCGAAAGGTGTTAAAATGAGTCTTGTGGTCTCTTGACATGTACTATCAGGTGCCGGTCATTCTTGTTTTCTGCTCTCTCCATCGCTCATCTGCCCAGAGATGCACTTCTCACTCTGGTCAGTGTGTCCACTTCCAGTTTCCGACTGCGTGACCGCCGATTCGAATTTGCATTCACTAGAACTGGTCGAACAGTTTGTTTTTTCCCAGTGACCAACCAAAAGTTTCCTCTCAATTTCGCTTCTGGTGTTGGTCCTATTCGCTTTTTTTCAGAGAGTTTCAGTGATACCATCTGTCATGTAGGTCTCCATGGACACTTTTGTTCAAGACTACTGTATTATGTGTTCGCCACGAGCGTGGACTCCGCAATCTCGGTGTCGGCACAAGTCTCGCAGCGAAATAGCGAAGCAGCGTGTCAATTTCAGAGACGCAGACAGTTTTAAACATTTTCAAAAGCGAGTCGATGCGCGTGCCGAACGCATAGTATTGGTATTCGGAGTTCATATTTGCTGACGGAAAAGGCGAATGTTCGGCAAGGGACCTAGTAAAGTGACGATCACTCTGCCCTTTCAGAGCATGAACTTTTCAAGTTTCCTCTAGAGCGCGTTTGCATTTCCGTACAGAACTTCACTGCCCTTACTATGTTTCGCAAAAAATGAGTACAAAAACGCCGGAAAACAGTCTGTTTGAAAAACGGGTTACGGTAGCAATCGTTCCGCGGTCTCTTGGTCGTTTTGAGACCTTTCAGAGGCCAGCTATCGATTTCAAGAGTAACTTTGATATGTCGGATTTCTAGATCTCTCAACAATGTTCTCAATAGGGCGCATGTTACATTTCAACAAGAACTCATTATTTTCGCGTTCTTCTCTTAAACTTTGACAAATTGAATCGAATCTAAAATTCCAAAGAACAAACGCGTCGCGTCGATCGCAAAAATTCCATGTCGAGTTGAGTTTCGAAAGCGAAATAAACAGAAAAAAGGGGGAAAAGTTCACCTCGAAAACATGTCAAAAAGTGTGTGATCTTCTCCCAAATGATCATTAAAACTCCTTCTCGTGACCTGAAACATTTGCGAGTTCCGCTCTGAAAACAGTCTCTTATCGTGATGTTCGATCGCTTCGTTGCATACATAAATTGTCAATATCCGGCAAGAAGAGCAGAAGAAGAAGAAGACACGACGACGATTTATGGTTTTAATTATACCGACTCCTCCTCCTCCTCCGTCTCGTCTTCTTCCGTCATTCCATGTTCTCTCAGATTGCGGTGTGTCAGAAGACGTCACCCGTCGTGGATATCCCGCCCAAATTCTGGGTTGTTGTCTTTGCGAAACTCGGCGCGTTCTTGTGCTCTTTCGATGCATCGCCTGTGTGACATGTGCCTCCGTAAACAGCGCCTGAAATGCAATTTATTCGCCTCTCTGTATCATCTTTCCCTTATCAACTCCTTGTTTGTGCATTGTGTGTTTTTCTTTCGGTTTTCAATCTCGAAAACGGAGAACATGATATAGAAACAAAGTTGTGTTCGGGTGCGAGTTCGGACGCACCCGAGATTCAGCGTCACTTCGTACTCGTTTTCTCTGAAAATAGCGAAGGGAACAAAGTATTTCGGCGTGTCTGTGTGCGGTCGGAAGTGATTCTTCCCCCCACCTGAGCTCTGATTTTCGAGCCAATTTGTCGAGTATTGAGCCTCTCTCCAATCATTTCTTTTCCGTGAAAAATAAGAGAGAGGATAACTCCAGTTAACTTCTGAATACTCCGACGACGACGAATTCAGCAGAATACAATTTGTCTCGTGACGGAAGGGGGGAAGGGCGGATAAAGTGTAAGTGGGGGAAGTTCAAACGGAACACACTCGTCAACGAAGGCATGAGTGCCAGCGAGCTTTTCGCCTCTAAATGCACTGAAACTCAGATTTCAGTGACTACTTCTCGTGTCTGCGTCTCGATTTCCCATTACTCTCTCACAGTTCGTAGCGAAAATGCGGAATAGGAGACGGCAGCGGATGTTGGAGCGTACCTGCTGAATTTGAATTCCCGCCCAGCTACAGTAAATGAGCTGCAGGGCCAAGTGTCCGCGGTTAAAGTGCACGGTTGCATAAAACGACCGTGACCGTAAGATTTATAGTCTAGAATTCTGTTGGCGCGGTCGGCACGTGCCCACAACGCACCAGTCCAATAGAGCGCGTTTTCAATTTGGGGCGCTCCAACAGCCCGTGCCATCAATATTAAGAGTTTGCCCTGAAATCAAATTTCCCGTTTTTCTCCTTTCAGCTACAAAATCATTATTAGATGA
This sequence comes from Caenorhabditis macrosperma, assembly GCA_963932285.1. Taxonomy (NCBI): domain Eukaryota; kingdom Metazoa; phylum Nematoda; class Chromadorea; order Rhabditida; family Rhabditidae; genus Caenorhabditis; species Caenorhabditis macrosperma. Next base: position 8,586,556 of record OZ010622.1, read on the forward strand.
GACTCCATAAAGATGTCAATCTTTCAACCAGTTCAATTATTGTTTGTAGTAGAAAAGTAAAAACAATTCGCAATAGAGCGCGATAGCTGTGGCTGTTGTTGCCACTGGAGCGCAGATGATCCATTGGCACCTACACAGCAGCAAGTGTCAAGTGTTATCTCGGACAGTGTGCTGTGCATTGAACTCTTAAGAGAGGCCACTGTTCACAGAAGTGACGGGGGGCTCACGTTGATATCTCTCAAGTGCTTCTTCTCGTTCCCACGGCTGTTGATCTGCGGATCGGAAACAAGTGTGTTTGCATTCGGGCATGATCCTCCGTCTTCTTCGCCTCAAAACTTCCTCCTCCTTCCTCCTCATTTCACACCTTCTTCTTCGTTCCTTGATTATTCATCCGTCTGTGTTTTCCTCCTTCTGTTCCCCCAAACCCTGGATCACCGCCTCTAAGCCTTCCTCTTCCTCTTCTTCTTCTTCTGCTCGTGCTCATTCCATTTGACTGATGTCCTCTCGCTTTTTGTCTCTCATTCGATTACTTCTTCCTCCCAATTGCACCCAATTCGACATTTCTCTCTTTTTCATTTCGATCCTCTTCCTTCCATCAATTGTCCGCCCATCTAATCATCCGTCTCTTGTTCCCCCCAATTGATATTGCTCTCACCGACAGATTTTCCTCCTTCTTCCCGCGAACACTTGGAGCAGTCGAAATGCAAAACTGCCCGCCGCTGCAGCCGTGTTTTTCCCATCTTTCGCTTTTCGTTTTCTGCAAAAGAGACACTATGTGTCCATGTTTTTTGACACCCTGTTTCTGGAATTAAAAACCGTTTCTCGGTAGAGCGCACTTGCTTCCTCGACCCGAAACCTTTTTATTTTCGGAGCGTTTCCGACGAATCTGAAAATATTCGCATCACCCCACGACACGAATTACTATGTTTTACGCGAGAGAAAACAACTCAGCTTCACCTGCCTCTCTACCTTTTTATAGTTGTTTTCATGAACGAATGATTCTCTTTTCGGTGTGCACTGCAAGTGCGCTCTATCGGAATCGCGAAGAAAAAGGCGTTTCTCCGCGCGCGCGCCTTCACGTGCTCTTTTGTCCACTGGCTTGTGAGATCAAAAAGAAAACAAAAAGCGAGTGGAAAACAAGACAGCAAGAACAGATAAATACTCGAATATTCAACCGCCAATGCGCATCTAGCAGCTGAGAAAGTGCGCTCTATCTCGAACGAAACCGTAACAGATGCCCCCCATCCATGCCCCATCCGCGCCCTTCCCTGCTCGTGAACTTCGATGCGCATCGCGTGCTCATCCTCTCTCTAGAGTTTCGTAACTTGTAGTCCATCATCTCCGTTTATCATCTCATATCTTTTCTGCCCGTATCGAAACGATATGATACGGTACACAGGCGGGGAGTGTGTGTTTGAGTTGGCTCTCGTGTTCAACATATTGACAAAGGTATCAGTCCGGCGCCCCGATCTGTTTGTGCTCCTCTTTTTCGCTTCTGTCTGCTGCCTGGCAAAACGAGCGCAAAAGTGAACACGCACCAGCTGCTGCAGGGTAATAAGGCGCTGAAACTCTCCGTTTGAATGAACTGATTACATCGGGCACACTTCGGGCACGCGTCACGTCTCGAGACGCCTCCGTCGGTCGGATTTACTCATCCACGACGGCGTGAAAAGAGAAAGAAGAAGAAGACGTCGGGACACTTTGTTATTCTCTCTCTTTTTCGAAATAGGCGGGAGGATGTCCTGTTTCCTAATCCATGAGTCATTGTTCTGCAAAAACCAATTAAATAATCAAATGATCTCCCCGAGAGAGCACTTGAGAATGGATTATGAAAGAGAACAAAATGTTTCGTTTTCAAATTATCTCCTCCAAAAGTTTTCTCTCCTCACGCTATGCGCCTTTAAACTCTACCGTATCCCCGGCGACTCAAACACCAACAAGCGCTTTTCTCCGATCATAAATCTCGCTCGTAAGTATTTTCTGGAAAAAAGAGAGAGGTGAAGTGCATGGAAATGCGTGCTTTTCCTGGATTGGAAAGACTAGAAACTAATGAGGACGGGCGTCTCCTCGAATTCACATCCCGTCTGAACTGATCCGTTTCTCTCTTTCTCTCTCTCTCTCTCTCGCTGCTCTTTTTGTTTTCAGTGTTCTCGAATTCATTTCTGAAGATGGCACGCGAAAAAGTGTAAATTAATGACTTCACGAACCCATTTTCGCAACGATCTATGTGTTAATGAAATGGGCGAATAACGAGAAAATGTGTCGTCTGTTGGGAGAGAGAGTTCCCACGTGGCGTCCGGCAATCCGAGAAAAACACCTGAGCGTTGATGATTGTTGTTGTTTCTGGAGTGAGAGTGAAGATCCTCAACGATCTTCCCCTCACTCTCTTTCGTTTCCCATCTGATAGAAGCTCAAGAAAAGGGCTGAGGCCGCGTACTGTACCCACTGTGGAATGTCTCAGAGACCGTCATCCCGAAACACAAAAACACTCCTCCTGACCATGACATCAGTGCGAAAAGTACAAGGTCCACTTGGTTTTTTGTGCAAAAGACGGAGAGATTCCTGGGGGGCGGCCCCCCCTGTTGAGCAAACAGATACCCCCACAAGCACACACGTACCGCTTCTTCTTCTTCTTCCTCCTGCCCCCTCCCCACATGACTTCGTAGTCCTCCTCCCAGAGAGAGACGGATTGGCGCCCAGATCCAGCCGGAGACGTCTTGGAGGGCTCTCTCTCTCTCCAATTAGCCGGCCGTCCGTCGGGAAGAAGAACGCGGTGCACGCCCACTCTCGTCCCGGGGGCGGTTCGACGCGCTCGCTTCGTATAGCTTGTTATAGTAATTTAAGAAAAACTACATCTCTCTCTCTTTCTGTGTCTGTTTCTGTCTCGTTCTTCCTTATCTTATCACTCGCTCTCCCTGACCATACCACCAAAAATAGTGACGGCAATAAGGGAAAGAGTAAGCAGATTATTTACGACCAGCACGCCTCATTGATTGCTCTCTATTCACTGTGCCGTTTCCTCTCTTCCTGATCATTCCGCTTCCAGCCACACATCCATCCATCCATCTGCCACGTCACCCACCAACGATGACGTCAGCCTCGTTGGCAGGCATTTCGATCTCGCCAATGGTGCCGGAGCTCGAGGGAACGATGGCTCCCGTCGGCACGCAGCCCATCGACATCACTCTCGCCTTCGTGTTCTCGGCGATCTCGGTCATCGGAGTGCTCGGCAACCTTCTCGTCATCACAGTTGTGTTGAAAGTGCGCGGAATGGTGAGTGGAGGGGTCTGATTCATCTCGCAAAAGAAGACGTCACATTCAGAAAACGCCGACCAACTGCTACCTGGTCTCGTTGGCCGCCAGCGACACGTTGTTCTTCTTCGCCTCGCTGCCCCACGAGATGATGTATCTGCTCGGACCCAACGATCATTATTTGTTCGGAAGCGTGGGTGAGTGAGTGTGGCTGTATACAGTGAAACGAACGAGAGGAGGAAGTTCGAAAGTTCGCCTTCTTTCGTCCGCTGTTTGCTGGTCACTCTCTTATCAAAAATTGGGGGCGAGTGAGTGACCACTATGAAAGCAGCGAGCGCTCAAATGACCTGATATGGAGGGCAGGAAACGGAGATCGATCGGAGAGTTATGTTTTATGTCAGTCCTGGACCATTGATGGTCTCGCAACGAACAGAGAACTTCGGAGTTCCATTGACATTTCCCAATTGCAGGATGCGTTCTCCTCACCTACCTACCGTACCTCGCCATGAACACCTCCAGTCTCTCGATTCTCGCGTTCACAATCGAGCGATACTACGGCATCTGCAACCCGTACAAAGCCAGGTACCCCCTTCCCCTCTCCCCCACCTTCGCATCCACTCCTTCAGAACAATGTGCACCGTGAAACGTGCCACTTACATCATCTTCTCCATCTGGCTCTTCTCAATGCTTTACCACTCGTATTGGCTCTTTCTGGCCACTCTCATCCAGGACGACATCGGAACTTCGTGCAGTTTCCGTCTCGAGAGGAACAGCAACGCCTACAAGGTTCGTGTCCATCATCTGTTCCCCATCTTCTAATATGTGATTCTTTCAGATCGTCTTCCTTCTCGACTTCGTCCTCTGGTACGTGCTTCCGATCCTCTGCGACATCATCATCTACGCAAAAATCGGTATCACTTTGAGTCAATGTGGCGATAAGATTAAGAAATCGGTGAAGCCGAAAAGTAACACATTCACTCGTGGTCTCCGCCAATCATTGATTTATAGAAATTTCAGTCTCGAACGAGATGATCATCGAGAAGTCGAAGACGTCCTCCACTTCAATGGGCCACTATTCCGGCAGGGATTCTCATATTTCCGGAAAGCGGAACTCGACGAAAGGAAAGAATCAGGTAGACGCGCGTGTATGTTTACATCTTCCTCATCTTCTTCTTCTATTTCAGGTCGTCAAAATGCTGGCGATTGTGGTGGCGGTGTTCGCCATCTGCTGGCTTCCCTATCGCGGAATGGTCGTCTACAACTCGTTCGTCTCGGATCCAAAGTACTCGTGGAGTCCCGACTGGTACATCAATCTCTCCAAGACGCTCGTATTCATCAATTGCGCAATCAATCCGATCCTCTATAATTTGATGTCGGCCCGGTTCCGCGCCGCTTTCAAGTCGTTGCTGTCCAAGAGGAAACACTCGGGAGGATTCAAAAGTGAGTGTTTCTGGAGAATCACTTTCGACTGATACCATGAGAATTGGGTAGAATGTAAACGCGCTCTGGCGATCTGTGTGAAATACCTGAGTGTGGCTACCAAAACGTCGAGACAACGTCGCAAACTTCATTAAGATGGTTCGCGATAGGGCAAATTTGCATTCGATGCGCATACAATGTACCCTCCCCCCCCCCCACTAATGAAACAATCGGCCAAACGGCTTGGAAAATATGGTTTACCGGACAGTTTTCTCTGAATTTTGACTGTTCCTACAATTAATCTTTGACGACTACTTTGCAAAAATGCTTCGCAGCACCCTGTGCGCGATAGAAGAACGGGAAATTGCTTCATCCTAACTGTTAGCAATGGAGCGCGTTTGCATTCTAGTGTGGATGTATTCAAACGAAACGAACATCTTCGTTTCAGCCACCGCCCTCAACAACCGTCACCGTTCGAACACAATGGACGTGATGTCGTCGGCGGAACCGAAGTCTCCACTGATAACCTCAACAGCCGGCACCCCCTGATATTCAGTTGTTCCCTTCTCTATTTCTCTCTCTATTTCTCCAGTCCCGCATTGCCTTTTGTCCTCTCCATATGGGTCTCTCGTTGTGATGTCGTTCGGCACCTCTCACACTCGTTTTCTCCTCGTTTTCTCCTCCTATTGCTTCTCTCTCATTTTGCATCGGGTAAAAGAAACTCTCACGAACACACACATCTTCTTCGCTGAAAAAGTCACACACACACAAACTTCTCATTGAACTTTCTTCTTTTTTTTCGCATTTCTAGTTTGAATGAATTATATTGGAAATGTCTTCATACTCGGGTTCATGGGGGGAAATGAGCTTCCTTGGGGGATCAATAAGGGAATATAATAAGAGAGAGAGAGGGGCGAAACCAGCAAATGCAACAATCGTTAGATGGCTGTAAGATCTAGAGAGAAGGAGTGTTAGTAGATGAGCTCCTCGCGTGTCTGCGTCTCCTGTCTCCTCCGGGGATCCAGGAAGTGTGGGTCGTTACCGGATGAGTAGGTGGGCGAGAGTGGCGGAGCACCGTTCGGAGCAAGACGGGCTCTTGGAACTGGAAACGGAGCCGAGTTAGACTGCTGCGAGAGGCCGAACTCACTGGTTCCGTAGGTGGGGTCGAGGGCCGGAAGCGGCGAGTAGATGGGGTGGGCAATGCGCGGCTCGTCGATCGGCAACTGGCCCATCGATCCCGTTTCGTAGTCCTTCGGAGCCTTCTTGTTGGTGTCCACTCGGTATCTGTACGTGGAGTTGGGAGTGTGGGGGACAGTGGTTCCTGGCGGTGGAGGGTACGGAAGGGGACTTCCCGAGTAGGGCGTCGAGTAGATGGCGTCGTGGTGTCTCGGGTTCAACGTTCTGAACACACTCGGTTTGTTGGTATTTTGGGAGGAAAGAGGTGATCATGTTTCAAAGAAGACCCACGCTCTCCTAAATCGTTAAACTGAAACATATTATTTCTAATCTTCTACCAGAGAGTTTCGACCAATACTTGGCAGATATACCTAGATGATACACGCGTAATTTAAGAGCGATCCTTCGAATTTGACGATTTCCGGAGAACGCCTTATGCTGACCAGCCTCGAATAGTAACCTTACCCAAGGTTCCGGAAATGTTTCATTACTTGGAACGCGTTTAGAACATGATGAATCCACTAGTCCACCCACTATCGGATTCCATCGAAATGGACCCGCAACCGAGGAGAGCTTTGCCGGCCGGAGAATAATCATATCTCGAGACTGATAAGAGATATCAGAAAGTAGCCAACATAAAACTTGTAGCCCTAGTTATGATCTACAAGTTTTCCGTTGACAACTTTTTGATAACTTTTATCAATCCTGAGATATAATTATTCTCCGGGAGAGCTTTCCTCGGTTGCGGGACCATTTAGATGACATCAGATAGTCGGTCCTAATGGCCAATTATGCCACAAAACAAGGATCCGTAACATTCGATAGACTTCTGAACACGGTATCCGACGCCTCCGAGTCTACAACGGAATCCCCCTTTCCGTCACTTTCTCTTCTCATCATAACTTACGAAGGCGGCGTGATGACGTAGAGAGGCTCGATGGACTTGTATGTGGCCGGTTTGGTAACCTCGTACTTTTCCTGCAAAAACACAACTCATTCCATTCCGTTTTTTCGCTCGTTCGTTTCAAAATCGGTCAGTTCAAAAGTGAGAGGGGGGCGAAACAAAGCACGAAACGAAGAACATCAAGGTCTTTTTTAATGTGCCCCTCCCCAGTCGCGCCTCCAATTTCTCCCCTTCTCCCCCTCCCAAATCCACCACCACACCTCTCCTCCGACACGTTTGACCCACTAAGAAACAGTTTGATTGGCTTGGGAGAATCGAAATTAAATGAGTGACTGGACGTGTTCGAAGGTGTTTGGGACGGTGTGTGTGTGCGGATGAGCGGATTAGGGCGACCAGGAGACGACGTACCTTCTTGTTCTTTCGGCAACAACACAAACACTTTGCACAGATCATCGAGAGCAGTATCGAGACGAGGCACAGCACGAGGAGCACGGCGACGATCAGTCCGATCACTGGCTGCAACGATCAGCGATGAAGAATCATTCGATAGAACGCTATTATTGGAAGATGTTTTCAAGATTTCTAGTGTTCCGAAATGCCCTGTTTCACGCTGTCCAATTTGTAAAACGAGAGTTCGCGGGGGCGCATCGGCGGCACAAACCCCCGCGAATTTGAAAGTGAATAAAAATTCAGCAAATTGAAGATTTTCTGATTCTTCAAACTATTTTTCCGAAATTGTTTCCTATAGAAGTGTTCGCAAGTGCACGACTCAACTTTTGAACGCTCGACGGGTATCTTTCGTAAACTATGATAACTATGGGGGTTGTATATCACTTTCCTTTTAAGTCTTCAGGCTCACAAGATGTTCTTGGAGAATGCAAACGCGCCCTGTTGCAAATGACTATAACTGTATGCACTGAAAGGGAAAACCGCCTAAATATCTTCTGTTTTAACATTTCTTTCGATAGAAGTTAGAGAAATTTGTGTTTAGAAACGGTTTCAAAGGGGAAATTTCGAATACTCAATCGTAAGATGGTTAGCATTAGGGCGCGTTTTCAACCGATTCACACATTTCGAGAGCACGTTGATTCAGCAATTTATCTTTGATAGTCATATCTGATAGGCTTATTTGACTTTCATGTTATATGTTTCATACATTTTAAAACCTGTGCAAACGCGCTCCGCTGGATTTTGTTGGTCTCGCCACGACTCTCGTCTGCGTCTATCTTTGGACATTTATAATACGGTATTTCGGAAATCGCAGAGTTCTATTCAAAAGTCCCTGTTATGTTTATTCCGCTCATTTCCAGTACGGAGTCCCCACACTGTCCCCTATTATCTATCTGTCGCCCCTTCTATCCGTTATCCGTCCCCACAACTCACCAGCCACGACGCGTACCAATTGTCGATGGGCGCCTCGGAGACCTGTTTGTAGTTGGCGAGCAAGTACTGTACAGCAAGAGTGTCACTTTCGCTTCCCTGCTGCAACCGTTTTCCCTTGTCAGATAACCGTTCCCTCCGGCTGCCGTCTGCCTACCTGCGCCGCCAATTTGTGAAGTTTCTGCATGTCATCGTCTCCGAGAAGTACGAACGAGTCGCCGCCGCGGAAAGTGGCCAACTGTAATACGTTCACTTTCAGCGGTGGGGGAGAAGTTTCTTTTCGTCTGGGAAACCCCCTCCCGGAAGAAGACGTTGACGTCTTCTTTGGCCGCTCATTCATCTCATCACAAGGCTCGTTTCGATCGAAATGAGCCGATGACCTCGAACACACGAAGAAGACAAATGGCCTCTCCCTCCCTCTCGCAAAACTATTTCGTCTTTGTATGGCGATTCAATTCGCCTCGCCCAATTATTTAGCATCAATTTATGGCGCCCCTCGTGCCCCCGGGGGGACAAGGTGACAACGAAGGTGAAACGGGCGGCTGTTCGAGGCGGATTTCGAAAGCTCACCTGCTGCGTATCCTTCAGGTAGACCATCACCAGACCGTGGTCGCACGTCGTGTTGCCCAGCTGCGCCTCCTTGTACTCCTTCTCCATGTCCCTCTTCAGATCGTCCGTCTGAAATTGGGTCTCTCTTCGTTATCTCTCCTCCAATCATCCCCCCCCCCCCCATCAAAGTCCAGCATGGGCGCGGCGGCCGTCCGTCTTCATCGACGACAAATAAACCTAACCAGTTGACCTAATTTGTAACTTATATCCGATGAAAACGGGGGATGATGGACAGAGACAAAACACTTGCATTCTTCGATGACGTCACATGGAGCAGTCCGATGAAGGCGTCGGTGCCGTCGGCTCTCGTGCATCCGTCGGCACATTCGCATCTGGAAACAAGTTCGAGTTCGGGAGAAACAGAAAAGAAAAGAAGAGATTGGGATCTCTCGAAAGACGGCCGAGAGGGGCAAAAAACCCCAAACCCCGAGTGATGGGATCTCTCCCGTGCGCCGGCACCGCAAGATTGAGTATCATTATCTTGACGGCATCTGAAGAGGAGGAAGAAGAAAAAGAGACAGAAGAGACGGCCAGGTTTTTCGAGTATCGCGCACTTTTTCACACAAACGGAGATACATAATACAGGAATTAATCACTCTCGGTCCAAAAGTGAACAATCGAATGGACGGTGGGGGTCGAGAAAAAGATCTGGCCACAGTTTCAGATGAACCGTCGGCAAAAAACCGCTAGGCTTCCGCACAAATCGCTTGTTTCCGTGGAGCGCAATTTGGGGGAAGCAGTAGATTTCGGTTCCCAATTGTCCTTTTGGTTGTCTTCTCGAAGAACAACAAGTTGGTTCCGATCATCCCATAGACCTATATTCATTCGTGCGCCTAATAGCTTCAGTATGATGTCCCCCTCCTCCTCCGCCGTCTCAAGGTCTCTCTTCTCTCAACACTCATCCTATTACACGATAAAAAAACGACAAAAGACATATAAAATTCAGGTGTGTGGGGCCAAATATGTGTTTGTCTATTAAAACGCCACGCTTGTTAGCCTTCCCCGCTCGAAGCGCTTACCCGATGCGATCCTTGAGTCCTGCGAGAATGTCCGTCAGCTTCTTGCGCGTCGTCGTCGCGAGTCTTCCGTGCACATCGCACACGAACGTCTTCCGTCCGTAGCCCGACTCGGCCTTACACTGTTCCGTTTCCTCATCGAACACTGTGCTCTCGGTCTGAAATGCGATCACGAGGTCTTCTTCTTCTTATCAATGGGTAACAAAGAGACGTCTCGTTTGGAGACGAAAAGACGAAAAAAGTGCTTTTGTTCGTGGTCGCCGCTGATTCGAACGAGTCGAGGAGACACATCAAAGACTGTCTTCTCGTTGGAATGGTTCCTCGCAGCTGGGGGCGAACTCTCGCGCGGATAACTGGTCGGAGTGTTCTTCTTCTATAGAGACAAATTATCACTATCCTCCCCCCATCGACTTTCCATTTCATCACAACACAGACGCGTATGACCCGTTGAAACAGACGAGAAACAATTTCCTGTTTGCCACGCCGCAATTCTCAATATTTTGCGGTTGCGCCAGCAGCAGGGGCTGTCATCGGAAGGCAGCAGTGGTTTTCGAAATGTTCACGTTCAATTGGTGTCTCTAATTGGCAAAAACACTCGAAAGAAGCGGCCCCTTGTTCTTCGAGTGGCCGAATGCGTACACAGGTAAAACTTTTCGAGTACTTGGACGGACGGACACATTCTGCATCTTCTCTTAATCCCTTCGTGTTTTCAATGGAATCATTGGCACGCGGAGAGGACGGAAACGAAATGAAAAACGAACCTGTTCGATGAGGAGGATGAATACGAGTAACAGTGAATAGAGGAGAAGGGCACGAGGCGACGACATCATATTTGGTGTTGTTGTTGTCTGTGTGTGTGTTAACACATGCGAAACGGTACGCCGAAGGATAGATGTAGCAGTGACAGCAGCGGCAGCAGCAGCAGCAGCAAGCAGTAGCAGTGGCAGAATCAGCAGTAATAGCCAGGCTCCGCCCACTTGTCGAAATCAAGGTTAGAAATAAACAGGAGGAGGAGGCGCGCGCGCGCAGAGAGACAAACAGATGGTAGACACGACGAGGGAGTGGAGACGAGGACGACGGGACGAGGAGGAGGGGATCCGGAGAGTCCCGTGATAGATGAGTGTCCGTTGGCACGGCGCCAAGTACCTGAAGAAATGAGTAATCTCGGAGAGAGGGCAATGGAATCCCGCGAATTCTATTCAAAATAACGGGCGGTGGGGGATGAAAGTGAAAGTTACAGAGAATTGTCAAATATTTCAGTGTTCGGCGGCGGCGGCGGCAGAAGAGAAACAGAGACACCAAAGTGTCCTTTCGACGTTTTGATGAGATTTCACAGGAAGGTGTGTCCAAGTGTTGATTGTGGTCGACGGTTTGTGAAGAGGCAATGAACAAGGGAAGTCTTTTTTTCCACGAAGATCGAGAGTTTTCTGGAAGTTTGATTCGAGCTTCTTTTTGCCGAGAAAACCCGATTCTCAAAGTCTCGAGGTGCACATGTTTCAAGATTTATGAAATACCGTAAAAACTCTATTTCAACGGCGGCACCCCTTGTTTAACTAAAAAATAAGGTTAAAAAAATTAACGGCATGCCGTTAAAAAAGAATTTTTGCGGTAGATAATATTCGATTTTAAAGTCTCGATTGTGAAAAAATCAACTGGAAATCTGGAGTTTAACCATCGGAAACTTTGCAGCGGAATATCTCCGAAAGAAGGCGAAGGTGCACTTTGAGACTTTCCCAATCGGGGTTTCTCGGCTGATTGAACCCGTTGTCAAACTTCAACGAAACAATTTCAATCTTCGCGGAAAAATACTTTCTTTCTGAGAGAAGAGCTGGGTGGACATTTATATTCAATTGGTAACGAGTAATTGAAAACAGATGAGGATTTCCATCTGAACGATGACTCCATCCGAATGCACTGTTCATCGTTGTCTGTCTGTCTGTCGTTCTGTTTGTCCATCGCTTTCCCTCTCACCCTGGTCGAAACCAGTGACTTCCCATCGATATCTCCCACAATTGGCCTATGTCTTCTTCTGATTTTATGCCCACTGCAATTTTCGGAAGCTGTCGCTCCCCATCCTTGTCTCAACAATCGTCGGTTCCTTCTTCTCCTTCAACTCCTACTCATCTCCTAGGGACTCGATCAGTTCCCAGTCTCCATTCACCTGGATTGAAGACCGAATTCAGAAAAGACGTCTTCAAATTCTTTGCTTATCTGAAACCACTGTATTGGACCCCTTCCACCTGGTGGTCAATACAAGAATTGAGATTTGCGTCGTCTCTCAACGACCATCATGAAGTTCCCCGAAAACGATCATACAGTGTTGACACAGTTCACAAATGGACGCAAACCATTGAAGCGGTCCAAAATAACTTCACCCGTAGAGTAATGTTTCGTATCAACAACGGTTTTATGCTCCGCGAAGACCCAGCCTATCAGAATGCAGAACAGCGCTGCTCCGAATTCAAATTGGAGAATCTCGAAAATCGTAGAACTGTGCTAGACAGGAAATTTCTTAGAAAACTGCTTATCGGCAAAATAGACATCCCCACCACCGATCTCTTCACTATCAATCACTTTAACAATCGCAAATCTAAAACATCTTTCCACTGGAAGACGCCAAAAACCTACCATAGGCAGAATTACTTCGTTCACCGCACTCTTTCAGTACTGACCAAACAGGCTACACAAACCAACGCAGGTCAGGCTCAGTCTCAGGTTGTCCCCTCCCTCTGTCCCCCTATTCCCTAACACCCAACTGTTTTTATACTGTAATATTTGTCCCCACTTCCACGTTCCTCGAGTGCGTATTTTAATAAATAAATAAATAAAAGATGTGAGGTGAATTGAGCTCAAGGGGATCTCGAGAGAAAAAGTGCAAATCAAAGATTTCGTTGTGATCGAAATCAGTTGTTTTCTCGAGAAACTGTGTCAAATAGACAAGATACCGTATTTCCTCGAGTAGAGCGGCACCTCTGCCGGAGAATCATTATATCTCCCGATTGACGAGAGGTATCAAAAAGTTGTCAACAGCAAACTTGTAGATCGCAACTAAAACTACAAGTTTTCTGTTGACAACTTTTTGATATCTATTATCAATCTCGAGATGTAATTGATCTCCGGCAACATTTGGGGTCGAGGAAATACGATAATTGAATCAGTTTCTCATGAACTCTGATAGGAGACAAGGAGCACATGACAATGAGAACCATGAGGTGCGTTCAGAATGTGTTGCTCTAGAATGGAAACGTAGTAACTGTTCGGCAAGTACGGAGTTCTTCACAGAATCAGGATCCACAGCACAGCTAACTTCTAGTCACTCGTGAGCCAGAATAAAGTATTCTAGAGCTTATAAATCAGAGAGAAACAAACCAAAACGCAGTTACTGATATGCCCTCGATCGATGGAATATCAACAAGTTCCCTTGTGTGGGGAAACAAGAGAAGACGTGACTTCTGAATGTCTTCTGATCACTTCTGAAAAAGTGTTTCATGGTGTCCAAAGTGCTCATTGAATCGAGTGTCTCTCTCTCGAAATAGAAGCACCGGGCGACGCCTTCGAATCTTTGTCTCCGTGGGGGCAGAAAGTAGGAGCGGAAGGGGGGTGGAGGAGGGGGAGAAGAAGAAGAAGAAGCGAAGACACACGGGACACTCATACATTTTTAACATCATCTGAAACCGCCGAAAACGAAAAGAAAGCAATATCTGGCAAACAACTAGATGCCCACCAAATTCGTGTATATTCTCCTCTTTTCATTCGGCTCCTCTTCGCGCCGCCGCCGCCGCCTCACAGACTTCACGCCTTCTTCTCCTTCCCTTTTTGCTTCTTCGTGCCTTCTTCCGCCGCCGCCGCCGCCGCCTCCTCTTATTTGTGTATCCCCGTCCGTTCGATTCTTGAGCCCCTCTTCAGGTCAGCAGCCAGGTCACTGGTCTCTCTCCACCTGCTCCTTCTCTCTCTCTCGTTGACTTTTGCTCTCTTCTCACTGCCAAAACCCAAAAATAATCAAGGACACTCTGCGTAACAAGTTTCCGGAATTGATATTTCGTGCGGAGGTGCTAAGCAGAGCCCTCTGGTTGTATTCAGCACAAACATGTTTCCCAGCAGATTGGATGGACCACAGTCTCAAATTTCCAAAAATCACACAGATCTCTGACTCTTTGAAATCATACCTGTTGCAGTCATGTTAATCTGACAAGTCTTTTTGTTAGAAGAACTGTATTCAACCCCTGTTTCCTCTTTTTTGATCTACCGTAGTCAAAAAGACCGGAAAGATAACGTTTTCCACGATCGGAGTGGTGTACTTTGAAGATAGGAGAGTTTGGAACTAGAAGAAGTTGACACTTTAACACTTGATCTCAGACGGAAAGGTTGATGATTTCCCCTTGCTCGTTACCTGTCCCTCTTTTGGATACCTTCACTCACTACAGTAATCGTCTTCGGTCCCTGCGGACCTCTTCGTACACCGTACCCTCCCTCTCCTATTAACTAATTGTTAGTGGGTCATTAGAGGGAAAACATCACGTCGTTTTGATCTACGCGAGTGAGTAGCGGATGATGTGATAATCTCGTGTGTGTTTTGGCTGGAATCAGTCACGTCCATCCTGCACTCCGATCCGATCCACTCACTGTCCGTCTAAGCGGCTCTCGAGTCAATCCCCCCACTGATCACTTCTTCCCCTTCCAGCAACCTTTCTTCTTCCTTCCACCTCTTTTCCTTTGCTCTCGGAGCTCTTCCTTGGGCCGAGAGACAGAGAGAGAGCATCATTTTGTAATGCTCGGCGAGCGCGCTCCTTCTCGCACACTTGCGCACAAGAATAATTAGAAAACGTGTCTCGGGGCGAGAACTGAAATTAGTAGTCGTCGCCGTCGTCGCAGAAGACGAAGAAGAAGGAGGAGGAGGAGGAGGAGGAGGAGGAAAAAAGGAAAAAAGGAGAGACGGCGGAGGACAACAAACCGATTGTTGTGTGTGTGTCGAGGCTCGGTGGCTTCTTCTTCTTCTTCTCGGACGACTAGTTTCAGAATCCATACTGTAATCCCCTCTCCGCGAGACAAAGGTCATGGGAATTCAATTTCCCATTCGACGGCTTCTCATTTTCTGTGTCTGCCGAACAAAGGTTAACGACTGGATCCGTCTAATCCGGTCAAATACACTCGATGTCTGAAGCTCATTGTAGATCAGTAGTTGGTCCATAGAAGCCTCCACACAGTTGCAACCATACGGTGCTTTTCGAATTCCCACGCGTTCCCATGCTATTTCCATTCATTTCCATGCCACATTTCTCACCGAATCACACAGTGTTCCGCTTTTCGAACTCACCGTTTGTTTCGAATGTCTCGTTATGTGATCTACATTTATGATAAGCCCTATCAGATAATCAGTGTTGCCTGGTACAGCAGCGAAACGAAACTGGTGAGTAGAAACTCCGATGTTAGCAATAGAGCGCGTTTCCTTTCGAAGTGAATCGGCTAAGGCGTACCAGCTGCTTCTGGCCAGAAGACACGTGTAAGAGGAAAATCTAAGTCAGAAACTCCGCCTCCTGACACCTGTTTCTAGTCCTTCAGGCGTTTCGGTGTTTTTTTTCGAAAAACTTCTGAAATTTTTCAAAGTGAAAACTTCTAAATTAATTTTCCATATTTAGTTTCAAAAAAAAATTCATGCTCAAAATTTTAGCGCATTCACCTGAAAAATTCACATCCTATGCGTGGACTAAGTTTTCGAAACGCGTTTTGAGGTGGATTCCGTCAATCGGACCTGCGTGCGGCAAAGTTGCAAAATTTCACGCGGCGGTTGCAAAACCGACCACGCCCACTTTTCAGAATCGCTTATTGGCGGCGGCCGCCGTGCGGGCAGTTAACAAATGTCAAAATGAAAAGATTCGGACCAATTAAAAGCTCCGAAAGGTCGCTCTATCAATGACATCAAAGAAATCAGGGAACCGTGGTGAAAACCTAGCAATAGAGCGCGTGTGACAAAAAACTTACGAAGAACATTTTGGAATTCACGAATGGGTCGTTCTCAGTTCGTCTCCGAGCTCTCGTTCTCTCTCTCTCTTTCGGTCACTTTCATTCCGATCTTCCCACAATTCATTATTTTCTTTCCCTCTCTCTCTTTCTTTCTTTCACACCACATTGTTCTCGTTGCCTTCTTTCTCAAACTTTTGTTGTTCCCTCTTCCAGATCACCGTCCGTCTCTAAGAATAGCGTGGGATACTACTACTCCGTCGATTGTTTTCATTCCATTTCAGGTCACAAGTTCTCTCCTCACTGAATCAAATCCAGAAGAGCCCTCCCCGAGAGAGCAGTCAATTATGTCCCCCCGCTGATTTAGTCGACCAACGAGCAAAAGTTCACGATTAAAGTGTAGAGGCTGCTCCTCCTCCTCGCAGCACTTCTGTCGCACTTGTACAGAAGACCAAATTGCCAAAATTATCGGGAGAGAGAGAGACGGATGTTTCTGTTTCTTGTTTGTTTCCTCCTCCCAAACCAGCCGGTCTGTCTCCTCCTTCTGCTCCGCCTGTTTTTCAGCTTGGGGTGCTCTCCGGGCGTCTTCCTCTCCCTCTCTTCCATGTTTTGCATTCTCATATAAAAACACGGATAATTGTGCAAATTGTGCAAATTCTCGCCACCGCCACCCGCTGCCGCCTCGTGATCTGCCTTTTCGGATGGAAAAATAGAAGAAGAATGCGTTCGTTTCGGCCGAATTGTCGTTGAAATACGAATCGAGGTGTGTGTGTGCAAGTGAGCCGAGAGAACTACAAGTGCTCCGATTGTGCTCGGGAGCGTTGATTCCGATTGTACTCGGAAGCATGGCTCACGGAGGGTGGACGAATATCTCTTCGAGTTTCGAAAATAGAAGGAAAAGGTCTTGCCGCTGACAAGACGAAATTTCAAAAGTTTCCATGTATTCCCAGAATGACACTTTCTCATACTTGTAATCGATTCCGCATAGTGGCTACCTGCGCAAACTTCTAGATTTTCGGATATTTGTTCTCAAAATGATAAAAATTGCGTTTTTTCACGAAATCGGGCGTTTTTGGGGCATTTTGAGACAAAATATCCGGAAATCTAGACGTTTGCGCAGGCAGCCACTATGCGAGATCGATTACCAGTATCAGAAAGTGTCATTCTGCTAGAAAAGTGAGATACTGTACACCGAAGTTGGTCGGATTCCGATTTCCCATGATTCCCATTCAGCGCACTTCTTTGAGGATCTCTGGAAGCAAAAGATTCGAGATCTCCTTCTCAGAGTGCCCCATCAACGCCTGCTCCCAAAATAGTCTTCTCTGCGTCTCTCCTTCTCACACACTATCTCTCCTCCACACTTCCAATCCGTTCAGTGCACCTGAGCTCAGAGCAAACACTTCTGCCTCCACAGTTTCCTTCATTCTCTGCGTCTCTCCTTCTCGCACACTCTCTCGTTCGTCTGAAATCCGCCGTTCCATTTTCGTCTTCTTCTTCTTCTTCTCTTCCAGCTCTGTGTTTTCAATGTGTTTCAGCAGCTCGTCGCCTCTAATTTCCATTAATCCGATTAGGCCCTCCCCGATCCTCCGCCAGTCCATTCCCTCTTCCGCCTCCACACAATCCAATTTCAGTGTGGGTCTCTTCTTCTGAATTAGATCCTACCCCCCTCTACGTTCCGAATGCTCCTCCTCTTCCGCTCGTCAAAATAATCTATCCGCCTGTTTTCTTCTCCTCCTCGTTTCGTTTCGTTTCGTTGCCTGCCAACAATCACGGCCACCATTCATTCATTCATCCATCCACCACCATCCTCCTCCGACATCATCTCATCATCATCGTCGTCGTCGTCTCCGGGACAAGAAAAGGGGAGGGAAATTGAAATTGCGAATTCATGCATGTGTGACAGACACACGTCAGAATTGAGAGCAGCCTGATTTTGAATTTCGCGCCGCCGCGCCGCTCTCTCGTTTCCCTCTTTGACCATTATGACGATTGATCGCTTGTTTCGGAGCAGCATCTGCAGATTCCACCTGCCTCCTTTCGACTCTTCTCACGTTTTCGAAAGAGGGGAGATCGAGTGGTCACTCCCCCCATCCGATCATCCGATCATCGGCTTTTCCTCCTTCTCCACCACAACACACATTGGCCAAAACAGGCCGTTCAAGTATTTTTCTGTTGGTCACAGTTTGACCGCTGCTGGTGGCACTTTCCTCATTGTATTTGCAACAGAACCACTTCGAGAAACTCTAAACTTCCATGCTTTGAGAGAAGCGCAAAGGTATCCAGAGGGAAATCCTCTAACAATTTGTGCTCCAAATACATGCAATTTTTTGAATTTTTGAACCTAGAATTACTTTCTACTTTCTTCTACGTCAAGACTTTATTACTAGAGAGGAGTCTTGATCATTATTCTCAAAAATGTACAATATCGCAAAGTTCCACTGACTTTCGGATCATCTGAGCACTGAAAACGCGTCAGCACCAGAATTAAGCCAAGCTTTCAAGAATGCGTCAAACTCAAGACTAGAACCTTCAACACTGTGCTGCTTCTTGCACCAAATCCATCATCCTTTTGATGAACACCCACCACCTCGTACCCTATCATTACCACTTGTCTTCTTCTTCTTCTTCTCACTCTCATCCACATTACAATTGGTGATGACGTGGCTCTCTCTCTCTCTCTCTCTCTCTCTCTCTCTCTCTCTCTCTCTCTCTCTCTCTCTCTCTCTCTCTCTCTCTCTCTCTTTCTCTCTCTCTCTCTTTGTCTCTGAAATGGCAACACGAGAGAGAGAGAGAGCAGATGCTTCCTTAGATATCGCTTAGAGCTCTTCTTCTACACTTTCCAATTATCCTCCGCTCGTCGGCTCCGTTTCTTTCGTTTCTTTGTGCTCAATGACTCAGCTGCAGCAAAATCTCTCCCCGAAACACCGGTCGACAGGTGAAAAGTGTTCTCTCTCTCTTTCTCTCTGACGCACGGACCATTCTCACCTGACGTCTTGCGACATTTCGCTCGCGCGCGCCCCGCTCGCTCCATCCACGCCCTCTCCACGCCCCGCCCCGTTTGCAGCACGACAAGTGGGCAACATTCAGAGTTCTTTCGCTCTCGTTCGCCTATGCCACTTACACCCTCACCCCACCACTCCCCCCTTCCGCGAATCGCCTTGTCTCCTGAAAGAAGACTCTTCTTCTTCTACTTCTTCGGGGGTCGACGACTTCTTCCAAGAAGACGTTCTGAGCGAATTGAAATTCGAAAAGTGTGCTCTATTAACAGAAGTCGTCGAGCACTTTGTCGTCGTCTAAAATTTTAATGTGCGCCCCTTGGCTCCCCTCCTCCCACTCGCAGTTTGGAAGGTGTGCTCTCCCGAGAGCATCGCATGTCGCACAGTCATCCGTCATCTGCGCACGTCTTCCACATCATCTAATTTCATAGTTAGTCACCTCTTATATGTGTCACCGCGGCACATTGTCTCATCAATATCTGATGAGTTTTTTAGAGTTTACCACTCAACCACACACAAATTAGTCGATCGACGATGTGTGTGTGCGTGATGAGAGATCTTCATCGTTTGTTCTTCTATGTGTCCCCCCCACGTCTTCAGAAGGAGGGGAGGTCCTTGGCTTCCAGAGATCACGGTGTCTGGTCCACATTTCATTCCTTCATTGAGAAATTCATGTTAGAATCCGAATCCACGCCGCTTTTCCGCGCTGAGCATGATACTGGGAAAGTGCGCCTGTTATCAGAGTATTACACTGATTAATCACGTTCTGAACTTTGAAGTGGACAAACACAAAATCGAAATTCAAATCTCGCGGTTGTTTCTTTCACCTACAGTAATCCATGAACGCGAGAGACGATTATGAAATCAGAGACGCAGACAGCAGAGAAACTAGCAGTTGATCAATCTTAGACCCCTTCTCGCAGAAGACATCCATATCACCTCCTCCTTCCCGTGAGTCACACTCTTCGATTCGCTCCGTCCGTCTCCCTCATCATCATCATCATTATCATCTCCATCATCATCATTCAACCAATTAAAAGAGCCTTCTCTTTCGAGTCGCCACAAAACTTAATTGAGTTATCGACTCGACTTCCTGCTCCTCTGTCCCCTCGTTGTCCCTTCGGAAAGCGAAAAACGAAAACGAGACCCCCTAAGACCCGTAATTGATTTTGAGAGCATCCGCGCCGAAGACGACGGAGTCGAAGGAGTGCACAAAGCGAGACAGAGAGAGAGCATATTAAAATTCGAGTCACGGCCCTTTGTTTCCGACCTTCTTGACCTCCTCCTCCTCTCCTCATACTCCTTCCTCATTTCCCTCCCGATAATAACCGCTTCTCTTCTTCAAGGAATGGCCTCCCGAACACCGTCGCCGTCGTCACTGTCGGCGTGCGGTGCTTCTTCGTCCACCGCCGCCGCTCTCACGTCGCCGAATCGAAGCGCGAAGACGTCGGTGGCGTCGTCGACGAGGAGCGACTCGGACAACGTGATCCCCGAGCACAAGCCATCGTCGAGCTCCTCGTTCTCCATCGGACGCCTTCTATTTCGGAATAGCAGCAGCAGCACGAAACGAGGTGAGATTGTAGGCGTCTGAGTGACTTTGCCGAGTCAGAAATCGCTATAAATAAGTTTCGGGGACTAAAACACAGTGTACTTTCGAGTCCCCCGTCGGCTTTTCAGACTCTGTCGATTCGGGGAAAGACGACGAGACAGGACGGTCGCCGGCGACGAGCAGGCCCGGATCGCCGAATCCCGGAGGGGACAAGTCGCCGCAAATGTCGACTTCGAAGCGACTCGCCGGTTTCGCGAGCAGGTGAGAGCTTCCAAGAGAAGTATGGGAATCTGGGAACCCACGGGCGGTCACTGGTGGCTCAATCAGGTCATGGATGGGTCACCTCCGTGGACCTCGGATTGTGGAAGAAAAGGCTGATTGAGCTCTATGGAACTCACTGTTGAGAGGTGTTCTCCATGTAATATACATAAATCTTGGAACCTGCGCAAACGCGCTCCGCTGGATTTTGTTGGTCTCGCCATGACTTTCGTGTCTGTCTCGTGTAATCTGCGAGAAACGCAGAAAAGAGTCGTGGCGAGACCAACACGAATCCAGCGGAGCGCGTTTGCGGAGGTTCCAAGATTTATGAAAAATATAATAATATCATCGAAAATTTCTCGAAAATAGCGGTTCGAGGATTTCTCGTTTTGTGCATAAAATCACACATTTTCATCAAAAAATCAGCACTATTTAGAACCAGTCGAGAACCGTCTTTTTCGAAAAAGAGTTACGGTAACAGTCGTTCAGCTGTGTCTAAACTGTTTCGAGACCCATCCACTCGTTCTTCTTCCGTTCCCAACACGGGTGATTTCGAGGGTAATGTCTCCTCCGCGGCAGGAACACAACATTGGTGTGCCCCCGGCTGAGCGGGGACTACCTGTGGCTCTCTCACTCTCGAGAGTCTGCGGTCCTTTGCTCTCAAACCAACTTCCAACTTGCAGGTCAATCCGAAAGAGTCAATGGCGCCTATTCAAACATCGCACGTTCTTCGGCTCACAAAGAAGTAGTATGAAGAAGAATCAGCTGTGAGTTGGCATGTGTGCGAGTCGTGAGCCAAATGTGTGCTGCTGCTGCATTCGATTAGAGTCACATTGTGTCGCATGCGAATGAGCCCCCATATTGTGGCGTTATCAGTGACGCACCGCCACGACTACAATTCATCATCATCATCTTCTTCAACGTCAACGTCTTCTTCTTCATCTTCTCCTTCGTTGTTTTGCCACTTCGCTTCTGTTTTTGTTCGTCCGTTTCCCATTCGTTCGGTTTCTCCAGATTCCTTCGTTCTCCTTCTTCTTCTTCTTCTACTGCTGCTGCTGCTTTCTTTGAATTGTTTTCCAATCCTGGCTCCGACCAAAAAAATGGAAAGAGAAGGAGGAGGGAAAGAGAAGGAGAGAGAAAGAAAGACACGGGATAAATGACTTGGGATACTTTTTTATATAAAGTCATTCTCCCCCTTCCCACCGGATGATGTCACTCTTGAGAAGAAGCGAGAAGACTTTTGTCATTCGAAAAGAGATAAAAAGAGCGAACCCCTTGAACCATTTCCACAAGTATCCCGTTTCAATCTTTCGACCACCGACCCTCAGTTTGTTGTAATTCCTTCTGAGCTTAGCCTTTCTAGACCCATCTAGGCACAATGATCCATTGAGCAGTGACTGCATGAGAAACTCACCTATCAGTGATAAGGTTTGTTAGCGCTTTACCAGTACTCCATCTAACATTTCCCTCAAAAACTTTGATCAGTTGTGGCGATCAGTTACTGATTAACACGCATTCCCTGTTTCTCACAGGTAACTATCATAATCTCAGTGTCTCTGTGATCATTTTTCAAATATCAAATTGCCCTAGATCACAAACGCGCTCTACCGCTGTAAACCATCTTCCGATCTTTTGAACTTGATCCCGTGACGTGGCAGCTCAGATCATCTTTTAAAAAGAGCTTTTGGTCCTTGATCCATCCCAGAAGAATACAGTTCCCTAGACACTGAGCAAGTGCTGCGTACTGTTTCGTGTCTGCGTCTCGAACTTCGCACACTGTCTCATCAGCTACTCAAGAAATCCTTGTGACCGTCGTCGGGTCGGCGCGTACTTTGTCCTCCTCGCGTGGAGTCTCTCTAGAACATATTCTCTTACCTGGGCGGGCACGTGTTATTCTCGTCCGCCCACACCAGATACCAGACACCTCGGCTCGTTCCGAATAATTCATCATCATCATCCCCATATCTCTCTCTCTCCCCTCCAAACTTTTGTGTGTGTGTCCCTTCTGTGCCATGCAAATTCGTCGATAGGAGGGCCGCCGGCCGGGCGCTCTTCTCGCGTGTGTGCCTCCTTTCATTCGCTCCTCTTCTGTTTTTGCTCGCACTGAAATTCCTCATTGTTCCTCTCCTTCCGTTGTGTCTGTGTGTAATAACGCCTCCAGGAGGTCCGTGACCCGTCTATTCATTGCAGCCAACTGCCGCGTCTCACACTGCGTCACCCGTCCATCGACAGTTCGGCGATGCCCCTGCAGCTCGACGTCGACACTCTGAATCCGGCGGCGACGGCGACGACGGCGGAAGGCGGCGTCGGCGACGAGTTCCTTCAGATCCGCCGCAGCACGCAGAGACGATGGACCGACTCGGATACGACGGTGAGTAGTTGTTCTTCTCATAAATCACCATTCAAACGAATGTTCTTCGGCTAATTGAATCATAGCTCCTCCTCCTCCCAGTTCCTTCGTGTTTACCCGTCCTCCTCCTCTTCTTCTCCTTCTTCTTCTTCTTCCACCCATTCGGGTCCGTCCTGTTGTGCCGGACATGGGCACAGATTAGATTAGTGCACAACATACACACACACACACATATCTGTAGCTATTTTTGGTGTCTTCTGCTCCTCCCTTCTGCGGCCCTCAACAAGAAGATGAAGAGCCGGGCGACAGAGCAAGGGAGGAGTTCTTGGGCACTGTTCGAGACGTCTTCTCCTTCTTCCGCGACTCGTTCAGAATCCGTCAACGTCATCTTCCCCCCTCCCCTCGTTTTTTTTCTCGGCTGCTCTCAGGAGAGCACTCGACGCAGCCTCCTCCTCCTCCTCTTCTTTTGTTCTAAAATCATCTGAAGAAGAGCGGATTCGATAAAACTCGTTTCCTCGCCAGTTGGTCTTCCCTCCCTTTTTGAGCCTTCTGAGCATCTCACAGTTCGCATGACGTGTGATCTTCCCAGTTTCTCTTCTTCTTCTTCTCCTTCTCCTTCCGCCTCTTCATTATTCAGATTGCATCTCCATTTGCCTCCTCTCTCATCCATCCCGACCGAATGTCGCTCGAATGCAAATTGCATTTGTGACGTGTTCGAACGTTGCATTTTTGTTTCGTCTACTCGCTTTCCAACAAACCAACGAGGGGACTAACGACGATCCTTTTCCCCCGAAAACCTCGCCAACTGTACGGCACATTCCCACAGCTGAAACCTATTCTACCTGTCTAGGAAGTCTCCGGACTGCGCCGCAAGCACGCTCCAGTCTCGAGATGGTCTCGAGTAGAGGAGTCCAATCACTCCGAGGATCCACATGGATTCGTTGAGTTCACCACCAACGCCGTGGAAAACAGTTTGCTCGTTTCGAGACCATCCTATGTCTCGGTAGAGCGGGAAAAGGTTCAGCGTCTCCCGATAGTACCTGTTCCATTTCCACTCCAACTGTTTCCGTTTGGTCAATGTCTGCCAAACTCTTCAATGCTCTCGAATCCCATAACAGAGCACATTATACTGCGCACGCGATTCACTGGAAAATGGGAATTCATGACGACATATCTGAATAGGTTCCAAGTATATCAGTTGCTACTGAAGGTGCGTGCGGTAGTTCAACAACAGATTGAGCACAGCTTTTCGCAAAGTTCAGTAGAGCGCGTTTGGCTATTATCTTTCAGTTCTTGGCAACGTTCCCTGTTTGTTAGGCGGCAATTCAAAATAGTACACTACTCTTCTGGATTTTTCAAAAACAGCGAATTCTAATGGGGTAGTTTTGTCTTTTGGGTTTGTCTGCTATCTTTTCCTTCAAACATTTTTCGATCACACTTTAAAATTCATCGACGTATGCCTGTTCAGAAATGAAGACCTAAGTAGAAGATGTGCTTCAGAAACCGTCAAATTTTATGGATCACTTTAAAAATTGGCGTGCACCTTACTGTCAATACTTCTAACCTCTGTGCCCAAAATGAGCTGAAACGGTCCAGCGGGGGCTGTGAAACGGCTGCCGACAAAGAAACACCCGACGATAAGGATTCGCCAAGACCTCACTTTTAACGCGAAAAGTTTTGAAACCGTCCGGCGTCTTCAAAATTCGCGCGCTGCCACGCTCTTTCGTTGCGGGACCTGCGCTGACACCGAAGTTGCGAACGCAGAGTATTGTCTCGTGATGCTCGAAGAGGAACTGTGTCAGTGACGTCAGTTTCGTGACTTGGAGAGCGGCCTCAAAATGGTCGTGAGAAGGTCCTTCCGGACCGGCTGTCGTCCCCATAGCACGATCTTCGCTTCCGGTCGAGAATACAGAGTGCGGGGCATTAATGAGCGAGTTCTTCCTCCCTTCTTCATCTCCTTCGTTCTCCCTCTCTCTCTCTCTCTTCTCCGACAAATAAGGGCTCTCTTTCTTGCTCTCGCTCTCGCTCTTCGGGACCCTCAAAACTAGTAGCCATCCGGGGCGTTTTTTCGTCCCTCTCTCGCCTCTCTCAATTTCTTCTTCTTCTCATTGCCTGACAGACAGACAGGGTCCGGTGTGGGGGGCTCCAGCTCAATTTGCTCATTTTCAAATCCCATTTTGAATGAAGAGGAGAGGATGAGATGGAGAAAACGGGGCGCTCGCCGGTGAGGAAGAGAGCAAAAACATTCGGAAGAGAGATGAGAGAGAGAGAAGGCCTTCTTTCCGCTCGACTAATGAAAATGAGGATGCATCATCATCATCATCATCATCCACACCATCAGTCGATCCCTTCCAACTCTTCTCATTATCATCTTCTTCTCGGGCGGTCCCTTCGCTCCCCTCCAGTTGTTTTTCGGTGCCTTCCCCTGTGTGCCTTCTGCTGCCCCGCCGCCAGCCAATTCGAGTAGAAGCGGAGCACATCACCTAATGTGGTTGTCGACGACGGGGCGGCCCCGTCCGGCCGAGAGAGGTAACCCGATACATGCATGCTCTCTCGATGCGAAAATGCGGGGCCCTGTCGTCGTCGTCGTCGTCGATTCTGGAGGCAGCACGGCAACAGAAGAAGCAGTGTGTGTCTCCCGGAAACATCCGTCGTCGTCGCTTCCTGTTTCACATAGGTTTATGGTCAACTTGCCACTTTTTCCCCGCCCGACTTGTTTCCCCATCCACCGTCGTCTTGTTTTGTAGTCGTGTGTAGGGGTGCCACGTCATAGGCTGTCGTGAATCTCTGAGTTGTCACGTCTTCTGCGCACCGCCCATCCCGTACCTGCCCCCGGAGAGAGAGAGCAGTCATTTGCATCGCTCACCTACTCATTGCTCTTTCTCTCTGTCTTTTGAGGCTTCTTTTAAACGCGGGGAAATTCGAGAATAGTGCCACGCAGCATAAGAGATTAGCCTTTGGTGGTGACTTTTGATCTGATCCCTCCCGAGAAGCCGCCACCGGAGACACCGACGGGGGACCCATTCCTTTCTTCTTCTTCTTCTTGTGTTCTTCCTGATTGTCATTTCCTTTTGTTTTTCTCTCTGCGCCTCTTCATCTCGCACACTCTTCCAAATATGCCTCAATTGTGTGTGTGTGTGTATAGTCATGATTCGTTTCCATCCATAGATTGCCTCCATCCTCCTCCTCCTCCTCTCCTCCTCCTCTCTCTTGCTCATAATCGTGAATTTCCTCCTCCGTCAGTGCCGCCTCTTTTTTGCCCCCCGTTGAACAATGATTTCTCCTTCTCTCTGTAATTTTCCCACCGTCCACCGCTCCGCACCGCCCGTGGCCCGTGGATCTCACGGCCGAGCTCCCGGAATCATTCAGAAATACGGGAGAGCGTGTGGTTTGTGACGCTCTTTCTCGCGAGAGAGAGAGAGCGCCAACTTTCGGATGAATTTACTTGTTATTGGGGGTTTCATTCCGATACTTGCACTCTCTCTCTCTCTCTTCGAAAGAACGAACGCCTTGATCGAATGCTCTCCTCGAGAGACAGGAGGAATCCCTATAGTTCTTCTTCTTCTCCTTCTAATTCGATCTGTGTTGTGACCTCATTCCGAACGATTTCTGATAGAGAGAGAACTTCTGAGAATTCTCAAAGATTAACTGCGTATCTGGAACGCTTTTCGGGGTTATCCTACCCGCTCTCATTGAGCAATGTGACCAGCAGTTTCCATGGACTGTCCAAAGGTTAACCGTACTTCACAGCCTGACAGTTCGCGAATGCAACGTCCACTGGAAACAGATCAGACTTGGGTTTGAAATCGAATGAAAATAAGGAAACTTTACTATAGTTGCATGGGAAAGCGCGCGTTTCCACTGAGCGCACTTGGAACTATGATGCCTGCGTATCAACATCGCAAGGTTTGATCCAGTGCTTCGGTAGTTCTATAGAGCACTCTTGCAATGGCTTCTGTACCTTCTCTCTGCCTACAGTAACCTCTTCAAAAGACGGCCAGACGATCCTTCGATCTCTCGTAGTCAATCTCTGCTGCTGTCCTCTCCGTTCACACGATCAACTTTCCGAGTCGTCCAGGAGAATTCCGCTTTTTCAGTCCCCCAATCAGCTTAGTTCCGTTGAAATTATCCGGATAAAAAATGCGTGTGGGAGGGAGGGATCACTTGGTTTCGAGAACCGCCAGAGCACAATTTCACCTGACTATAGTCGAGAATTCCCGATTGATTGTAGTTCTTCTTGCGCCAGCTTGTAGTACTATAGCCGCCAGTACAATGTGCTCCTCTGATCCCCCGCCCCCTCGGAATCTCCCCTTACCTCTCCGAGGGGGATTCTTCGAATCTTCTCTCAAAAACCGCGAAATGGAGAATGGGAAGCCCCCTCTCGTTTAGGTATGCGAGTAGTTTTCCAGCAGCCAACTAATGCCATCGCTCTCTTTCTCTCTCACACACATCTAATAGGCCGCTCGTCGGGTCTCATTATTTTATTAAAAACGCAATTAAAATCGCCTTCTTCGCCTCTCTCTCTCTCTCGAACTTTGTCGCGGTGCGGGGGCTCTCATCATCATCATCCTCATCATCATCATCATCTATCGAGGGGCGAAAGAGAGAGAGAGAAAGAGTCTAATCCTTCGAGGAGGGGCGTGGCGGCGCTGCGCGTGCTCCACCGCCGAAGCCACAGAGTATCGGTCGTCTCGAGAGCCGCCCCTCTCTGTAGCTAACGGGGTGATATCATATCAGCAGCAGCAGCAGCTGCTGCTTCTCCTGACTAGTCCAATTAACTTCATTCCGTGTCGAGACGGGCTGTGCTCTCAGTCGGTCTCCACTCACCTCCCCTCCCTCACAATTCAACACATGAAGATGTTCCTATTCCGAAAGAAGAAGGTACTCTCGCTCCTCCGCCCTTCCCCCCTGAATCATCCCCATCACTTGACAACATCTTCTTTGCAGGGCCGCCTTCGCGATTCGCGTGATTCGTCGGATTTCAACGACTCGCATGACACGCTAGACGTCGCCGGGACGAGCGCGCACGGCGGAGGCGTCGCCGATCATCAACACCACCACCACCATCACAACTACTCGATGACGGCGCCCGTGTCTCCGAACGTTCCGTTGTCGGCGAGCAGGTAAGGAGAGACGCACCCGGCGGCGGCGGCGGCGGGAAGCCCCTCTCCCAAATCCCCCGATGTTTCCTCTTGCTGCGTAGCGCTTCGTTGCGATTCGTTTCGATTCTCGCCCACGTATCGTGTCCTTGGCGTCAAAAACAACCGGCGGCTCTAATTAGCTCCCGCGGGAGACGGTTCTGCTCCTCGCAAAACAACAACTCGTCGTCGTTCCTTCTCGAACAGAGTGACAATTTTTGATTTGGCCGGGCGGGCGGGGGGGGATAATCTGCGATTCGGGGCATGCATTTGGCGGGGATTCCTTCTCGTTGAGCTTTCCGAGATTTCCGAGAGAGACACTTTTTGACGTGTGCCACAGAGACGTCGTTTCGAGAATTCCGATGGTGTGAGTCAGCTTAAGGACAGGTGCATTCCGTCATTCAGCAGCTGAAATCGTCGCAGTCATCTCATGACACACACCGTAGTTTCAGTTCGCACTCGGAAGGATGGAAGTACTCTTCGCAGAAGCTCCTATGGAAACTGAAACCCAAGTACGCGTACTCGCACGCCAGTTCGACGTCTTCTTCGACCGATTCTGCATGGAAATCACTGGTAAATGAGGCCTGAATGAAGCGAAAGAGTCCATTTGTTGCAGGACAGCATGACGTGGCGGTCTGTGGACGGCGCAGAAGTCGTCCTTCGCGGCGCGCGTCTCGAGAATCTTTCCGAAATCGAGCGCTCGGCTCTTCAGCTGCTCGCCGCGCAACGCCTCGCCAAAATGTTGCCAGGTGTGAATTTGGGAAAACCGAAAGGTAGGAGGTGTTGGCGAGGTGCACGTCACCCGTCTCATTCTAGATCCATTGTCAGCTCTTCGTCAAAAACGCCAAAAACTCGTGAAGAGCAACCGAACGCCGACGGTGGCCGACGTGCAGCGACGGGCGTCGGGGACGCCGTGTCCGGAAGAGAAGCGAGTGTTCGGAGTGTCGTTGGCGATGTGCATGATGAACGAGAAGCGGCTGGATCAGGAGAGTAGGTGCCGATCGCTCGACGACTCGACAGTGTGCATGCTCAACAAGTGAGTTCATCATTCCACGTGTCTCCTCTATCTCTTGTTCAGATCCAAAGCGAAACCGACAAAGTCAGAGCCGGAGATCGTGGGCCACACGATGCCAGACGACCGCAAGTGGCTCTACCCGTCCACCCAAAACCTCTATCCCACCTCCTCCTCGAACCCCTCCTCCCCTTCGCCGCTCGTCGGATCCGCCCCTCCCACCTGCTCCATCCTCCCTTCCTCCAACAATTTGCTGACGGCTGAACCCGTCGAGCCCCAACAAGTCACCGGTCGTTTCCTCAAGAAGCAGCGTCCGGCGTCCGCCTCGTTCTCCTGCTCCCTCGACGCCAACATCGATGACGTCGATCCGCACGCTCTTCAAGTTCCGAAGATTGTGGAGAACTGCACCCAGTACCTGATGACGTACGGTTTGACCCAAGTGGGACTGTTCCGTGTGGCGGGCAACACGAAGAGGTGCCGACAGCTGAGGAACGCCCTCGAGAAGGTCGGCGGAGGGGCTGTGATCAACGACAACATGGTCGAGAACACGACGGCGCATGACGTGGCAACTCTGCTCAAGGAGTACTTCAGGGACCTTCCGCAGAGCCTTCTGCCCGCTGAGCACTACTCTGCCTACATCGGAGCAGCCAGTGAGTATCTCTCCCCGAATGTCCCCGCAACTCCCTCCTCGGTTTCAGAGTTCAACATCGAAGAGCGCATCGAGGCGATCCGTCTCCTCTTCGCCCTCCTCGTCTCTCCGAACCTCGACACTCTGTTCGTTTTGCTCAAATTCCTGCACGAGGTCTCTTGTCATTCTCAAGACAGGCACAATGCCGCCGGGGAAGTGGTGAGGAGTGCTGTGTGTGGAGAGCCCCAATTGCCCATTTTCAGCTGTCCGGCAACAAAATGGACGCCCGTAACCTGGCGACCATCTTCGCTCCGTCGATCCTTCGTGTCGATCATGACAAATTACAAGAGACGCTGGCCGAGAACGAGTCGCAGGTGACGATCGTCGAGACGATGATCAGCAATGTGGAGGAGATATTCAAGGTTTGCCGAAAGGATCCTCCCCTCCCCTTCGCAAACTGATTATTCCAGATCCCCAAGGAGCTGCAATGCAAGATCTACACGAAACTGCGCGAGACAGAGCCAGACCGTCTCGATCGGATTCTCAATCATCTCTCCAAAATGGACAGCCACGAGTCGCATCCGGGCGCTCTTCTCTCCCCATTCCCAGCGACTCTCGAGGAGGACTCGCCACGTCATCACCGTCACTCGGACCATTCGCATATCGGGAGACAGAGTCCTCTCGCAAGAGAGCTCACCACGAACGGAAAGGTGAAAGTGCAGTCGCAACGCAGCGGATCGTGGCCGTTCTCTCTCACGAAGACCCAAACGAGCCCCAATCGTCAGGAGCCGCAGCGATTTTTCCCCGCCGACTCGCAAGACGGTCCCAGTTCGAGTCAAGATGCCACCGGGACGATGTCGGCCTCGACGACGCCTGCTGCCGGAAGGAAGACAGAGTTCGGTGCGAAAGGAGCCGATGACTCGGGAAGGGATTCCGAGTTTTGCTCCGATGAGCTCACATTCGGAACGGTTTCACAGCCGGAGACCGCGCGTGGAAGAGCCGATACGGTGGGAACTGCGGGCACTTCCACTCCGAGCAACCCGTCCAAAAAGACGCCCACAATGGCCTCCCTCCAAGGTAACCGCCCTCGCGAGACACTTCTCCCCCATCAATGCACTCAGTTTCAGGAGCCACCACTTCCAAGTCCGTCGACGCGCGGTCTCCTTCTCGCGAACGCGTCGACATCCGCAGTGCGGCTCGTTCGTCGGCCGCGGCCGCCCGTCGTCGCCTCCGGAACGTCGTCCGCGCGTTCCGCTTCACTTCGATGACCCGCAGTACGCCGGACATCGCACAATCCTCTTAATTACAATCAGCCCGTGATATCAAAGTGATACGGATTGAATCGAGTAGTTCCACATTGGAAACCCAACATAGGCGACTTTTATTCCGATATGTCTCTTTTTCTCCCCCTTCTTCCCAAGATTCTCATCCTTTGCACAAAACTAGCCATGATTCAACACAAAAGATGCCCCTTTTCCGAGTTTTTGTACATGTTCCGCAACTCTCTAATTTTCATTGGACAAGAAAAACACAGTGACTGATCGTTCGATAAATAAGTAATATGGTAACAATAAAGAAGAGTTCCTTTTTGAAATACTTGACTGTATGAACAGCCAATCACAGATTCACATTATGCACAAGCTCAACAGAGGAATGTCCGTTTCGGGTGCCTAACGATCTACTTTCTCTACGCTAATTTTATCGCAACTCGGCGGGCAGAGCAGGTCTTTTCGTGACTGAATGAGACGCAGTTCGCACATTGCTCGCGAGTTCGTGTCGACTTGAAGTTGGGCGAACGAGCTCGTTCTGCGAATGAGGCACTGCAGCGAGGCGAGCACTCGTTTCACAGCCTCCGCCACATCACCGTTGAGCTCTTCGAGCCAAACGACAAGAAGAGAGGCGAACACGTCTCCTGGAAAGAATGAGATTCTGTTTGAGCAAATCAGCGAACAGACTCACCAGTGCCAACGAATTGTCCGACGAGTCTCGGGAACGTGAAACGGTACGTCTCGCCGTCCTTGACACTTGCGTAACACCGCAAACTCTCGTTCGTCTGCGCTCCCGTGACTCCACTCGTCACTACGACCGTTCGGACGCCCTTCGCATGCAAATCATCGACAGCTCGTAGACAATCCTCTTCGGTCTCGATCGGTGCTCCTGTGAGCTCACCGAGTTCAAAAGCGTTCGGAGTGAGCACATCGGCCAATGGGATGATGAGATCGCGGTAGACGGGCATCAGCTCTTTCGGAGTGTACTGAAACTATGGGTATCGCTTGGGAATAGAACGTATTTCTTACGTATCGTCCGTTATCGCCCATTACCGGATCACAAACAAACTGCGTCGCCGGATTTTTATGTTTTAAATCCTTGACAACGTCGGCGATTTTTTGCAAGAACGTCACATTTCCACAGTATCCTGCACAAGACCTTTAGGGTAATTTCGGCGCCTTTTCAAAATACTCACCAGTGAGAACATGACTGTAGTTGTTGATATTATTGAGAGTGAGTCCCTGGTAGAGCTCCTCGAGCTCTTTCTCCGTCAGCTTCTGCCCTTTCACGTGCTCGTATCCTGTAATTTTCATCGAGGTTGTGCACTTTTCTTCGAAAACGGTGATTAGATTTGAACTAAGAGGCGTTCAAAACGAAGAGACGGAGATGCACTAGTGAACGATTTGTGGACAGGCAAAGTTACTTGTTGGAAGCGTCAAATATTCGATGTTACCCGCGTGGTTCGAGAACTGAACGCTGTTGATGAAGTCGACTTCGAAACCGTGCAGCTGAAAGTGAAACGTTTTATTGAGAGTCGATCAAAGAGCAGCAAACTGACTTGGAGCGGGAAAACGGAGCACTTGTTGCCGGCGTAGCCATGGACGACGTGGCTTTGGATCGAGAGCACACGATTGTCACGCTCTCGCTCCAGCGCGGCAACAATATCGGCGCTGCTCATCTGAAATAGGACTATTTTTGAAGAGGAGCAAAACGGAGGAGTGGAATATTTCTTCGCTTTCGAGAGTTTTCTGGGTGTTACCTTCAGAAGATCCCGCTTAAATAGACTTCTGAGAGATCGAGTCAGCGCTGTCAGATGCATTTTTACAGATTACTTGTTTTTAACGGCGCTTGTTTTCAGAAATTCTTATGACATGGCACAGAAGGTCACGGAAAATCGAAAGAGCGAATCAAAGAAAAAGTGTGATTTGTCTCCACATATAACACCGAAATACCTATATCAATTGCGCTTTTTATCAAACGTTCGTTATCAATTCTCGCCGAAAAGAAATTGGTTATTGGTTTAGAAGGAGAAGAAGAAGAAGAAAAAAGCATGAAACGAGGTTTTTCCAGTCGATACTTGGCGCGGGGAAAACTCTCAGCACGCACGAATGGAAGGGAGGAAGAGAAAAAAGGAGACGAGGGTGCGAGGAGGGGGTCCACTCGTCTCTTTTAATCCATGCCCTTCCTGTTTCGCGATTATTAATGTTATGTAAAGCGCCGCTCTCTCTCTCTCTCTCTCGAGTACACCACACCACACTTCAGAGGTACACACTTCGATCGAAACTAGTGGAAAAGGACTTCAGGAACGAAGTAAGGGAGCTAGTTCAAAATTCTTCATAAAATAGTAGTTGTAGTAAAGCATCCGGTACACGTACGAAACTCATGGAAACAGGGGGGAGACGGGGAAAATGAGAAGGGAGGAAGCTGATAAGGCAACTCGTTAAGGACGGGGAAAAAGTGCACTGACAGCAGCGCTGTACAAAAACACAAGTAATCATTTTTGCAACACTGTGTATGAGTGTAATTTTACTACAGAGTCTCGTTGTTTGACGGTGGCGATGATAGTGGTGTGATAAGGAGAGAGGGGGAAGACTACCGAGGAGAAACGAAGTGTCTAGAACAATGGAAAATAGAGCGTGGAATGGGGTGGGGACAGGGAACGGATTTGTCATCATCGTGATCATAATCATCAACATTTCGCTGTGGGGTGGCAGCAGAGAAACAAATATCAGTGATGTTTGGCGGAAGAGGGGAGAGATCAAAGGACTGTGACAGTCGCAACCCATAGGGAGAGGAGAAAGATTGAAGAGATGGCAAAAGTCACGGAACTGCCGCTTGTCATGCTGTGGTTGTGATGGTGCCGGCCGCGAGCCGAGTTGTTCCGTGTTCGATTCCGAGCGAGTAGAGACGGAGGTGTCGAGGAGTGCGGGACTATCGCCGTGGTGGTCAGCGGTTTCTGAACAAACCCGTTTCTAGTTGAATGCAAAACGATTCACACTTACAGTGAGATCAGTGATTCCTTTGATCGGACAGTCTCCCGGGAAGTTGTTTTGACACTCGGCGTCTTTGCACACACATCTATGAACCGAGGAATTGTGTGGGAGCTGGTGGTAGTCGCATCCACTCAAGTGATCCTCTTCCGGATGACAACCGGACAGGAAGAAATTTCCATACGGAGAGAACACAAGTGCTCGCAGACAAACCTGCAACATTGTCTAATCATAAAAGTTATGTTTTCTTGATTTACCTGGCCTTGGAGGCACATTATTGGCGTCGCTTTGCAACACATTTCACGCGACAATCTGAAAAATTCACATTTGAGGTTTCAGTGACTCGAATGGGCATTCTAACCTGACACTCCCCTCGTACTTTTCGCCTCCACACTGGAGACACATTACTGGCTTGCGGGCCGCCGAAACGATGAGCGTCGAAGTGAAGATTATGATGGTGATGATGATGAGCCGCGTCGGGACGACAAGCCGTCTCGCCGTTTCACCCATTTCACGTACTATAATTGCAGGTGGACGAAAGGAGACGGGAAGACGTCGATTTTGAGAAGACGTGGGAGACGAAGAAGGGGAAAAAGTAGGCGGTGGGGAGGAGAATGATGAAGACGGGCGGCTGGAGCAAAATAGTTGAAGGTGCAGTCGGGGCCAAGGAGGATGGAACAAATCGTCGATGCGTTCCTATTGGCTTTCGCGTGTCGTGCTGCTGAAAAAGGCAACGAGATGAATGGGTGACGTGGTTCCGGATGAAAGATTCCGGCGCGCTCGGGATTTATGACCATCTTTATGTAATCGTGGGGCACGGCGAGACTGCCGAAAAATCACTTATTCTGCTGAGCCTACTATACGGGAGCGCAATGGCATGGCACGTGTGGACTAGGGGGACATTCGGAACCTAACCGAATTAATTGGTAGCCTAATCTTGCCAATTGACATCGAAATTGAATAGAAAAAAGAGAGGTCAGCAGCACGCGAGGGCGACAAATCCTTGCGCGTCCGTCGCCGGAATGTATTTTGGCGATTTCCGTCAATCGGGTTCAATTTCGGATAAAATAAACAATAGAGGGCATTGAGAGACGGGTCGCGGCGGCGGTGCAGGGCGAAGAAAGAGCAACAGCTTAATTTCGTCGTCTCCGCATCGGTTTATATATATTGGGCCATCAGCAGCATCTTATGATGATGCTTCATTTTGTTATTAGTTTCCGGAGGCGAAACTTCTCTAATATTTATTACTTTGGAGAAAGAGAAAACCAAAACTCAACGCGTTTTCAGAAGAAGAAGTAGAGCGATGTGAGTGCTCCGTCAGGTAACATTTTC
The DNA here is from genome assembly GCA_963932285.1 of Caenorhabditis macrosperma. Lineage (NCBI taxonomy): Eukaryota > Metazoa > Nematoda > Chromadorea > Rhabditida > Rhabditidae > Caenorhabditis > Caenorhabditis macrosperma. Next base: position 8,621,792 of record OZ010622.1, read on the forward strand.
AGTTTCCCACGAACAAGAGAATTGCGTGCGCTCGGTTGGTAACCGGTTTCTAAGATAAACTTGAGCCGGATAAAAACAAATTCGACCGATAACAAGCTTACGATAACAAATTACTCTCCAACATAACCAAGAACGAAAGAACACGTAAGAGAAGTTAGAAGTGGATAAACTTTCACTAATTACATCATGTCATGAAGGTGTGAGCACGCTGTTGACAAGCCGGGAGACGACGTTTGCTCTTGCTGAATTGGAATACCTACAGTGGAATGAGCAAAGCGTTGCTCTGATCTTTTGAATATGTGGGGGAAAGGTAGACTTGCTCTTTTTGTCTTCTCAGTTTCGTTGAGAGCCGACAGAAAACAACTACTCCGGAAGGGTAATAGCATTAGGAGTGCCTGGTGGCGGAACAAAACAAAGGGGGCGTGGAGGAGGAGGAAGAAACAGAAAAGAGGGGACATCCTTCGTCACGAAACATTATGCCCATTCTGCTAACGACTACTGGTGTCAGCAGCGGTTCAGCCGCGTATTACTTGCCAATGTGCTGTGTGCGCGCACTTCATAAAACACGCCGTTAAAATTGGGCGACAGAGTGGTGAGACAAGGTGAACCAGGGGGAGATGAACACGCAAGAGGCGGGTGATGGGCGGACCAGGAGGGCAGACGAAACCGAAACAACTCGGATGAGACAGAGACACTGCTCAGTTTGTTTTTGTTTGAATGGGGCGAAGGAGGGAAACTAGTGGAGTGGCGACCACTGAAATAATTGAAAAAGAAAAAACCTAAACGGGCGTCGCAGGAAGGGACATTCTAAACGGATGGAGGGGGCAGAGCTGAGGTTTTTTCAGATAAGTCCGAGGAGATTGCAAAGCACATCTTGATATGGGGAAATGGACGTTTTTGTCGAGAGTTGAATGAGCAGAGTGTTTCAACATTTCGAGATCCAAAAAGTGACGAAAGGCGGCGCGAGCCGAGAGGACTCTCAATTTCCTTTTCACCGTGATAGGGAGGAGCCACGCGAGAAAACAAGCGGGTGCGAGGGGAGTGAGAAATTCGACCGGTAAACAACTGCGAAATAATTGGAGGGTCCCGTTTCACGAGAAAAAAAACCAATAAATCTGCTCTTACGGAGATTCCAAAAATTATAGGCTCTTCTTCTTCCTCTTTCTTTTCCCGAAATTCGAATCTTCAGGGTTCTTTTTCTTTTATAACTGAAACAAAAATACGAGTTCAGTGAAGGAGAAAAAGGAAGTCAGACGGAAGTGACGAGAAGATGGTTCCTGATGATAAGAAACGGGAGCATTTGTTTCAGTTCCAGATTTTCTTATGCGTTGAACTGAAACTGCAGCTGGAGCAACAAGCCGCGCCGTGCCACTAAGAGTCAGCTGTCGCACCGGAGAGACACTTAAAAAATGGGAAGGAGCGGGGAGGGAGAAACACCAGTCATTCAACTCGTCGATATCTGATTTATCGACTCCCCATTATCATCGTGTTCTTGCTGCTCTGCTCCGAGAGCAGGGTCTATCTAAGATTTATGAGATCAGTTTAACTTGTCGATGGGTGAAGAAGAGAAGCGGGTGGAGAGAGAAACTCGCCGAGTGAACCATGCCGTCATTTCAAGTGAAACAAGAGAGCCTGAGTGTTCGCCATAAAACAATCATCTAACGGTTGCTAGGGTCAAAGAAACGCGTCAATTTGTGCTCCTAAGTGCTCAGCTACTGCCCATGCGGACAAATATGATCATAGAGCAATTATATCGCGAAAACGTGGGATTCGGGAAGAAATATCTAGAAGAGCGAATGGCATTCGCGGGACCAACGTGACTTTTTCAATGTTTATAACCAAATTGGTGAGTACTCGCAAATAAACACTGCTCTTTTCTAATGGTTCATGAACTTTGTGTTCCGGACAGTTTCCAACTGTTGTATTAAATGGTAAATCTGCTCACCTTTCACCGTTTTGACTCGTCGTTCCTTTCGTTCGCTTTAAGAGTGCCTGAGTCCGCTCACGAATCTCGACCATATCCTTGGAAATCTGCTTCAGAATCGGAATGTAGGCATGGGCGCGCGACACCTGCAATGCTTGGATTGACTCTCTGCTGTCTCCCTTTATTATCATTTTTTGACAGCCGCGTCGGCGTCTCTGCGAAAGTTCATTCTCACTAGACGACGGTGAGTATAAACAGTGAGTAAGTGAATGGATAAACAGAACGGGGAAGGCGGGGAGGGGGGAAAGTGAGGGCGGGTGCCACTGACAGCTTCCGATCATTCGAACACGAAGGGAGGAGGGGGAGGGGTGGGGATGATATCACGGAACGTACTGTGATGGAATATTCATAGAATACGCGCATGGTTTCGAACAGCAGATGTCGACAGAGCGATTGAGAGAATAACGAAGGAAGCCTGGAAGAGGGGAGAGCGCCTGCGCAGTGTAATTTGAATACTGGATTCATGACGGAGCCGAGAATAGAATACTAACTTCCTGGTGTTTGACGACGAAAGAGAGAAACAAGTGGGCGATATGGGGAAGCCAGCGGTGAAGATGAAACGGACAAGCTGTGCAAACTTAGTCACTGACCTAACACGCCAATTTGCATATGTTATGCAGGTCTCGGAGCAAAAAAGAGGAGCATGAATCTCAAAGAAGTCTGCAAGAGTTCACATAGGAGGAGAACTGAAGATGACACAGATGACGTCTGCAGTGTGGATACACTTCAGAAGTAATGGAAGAAACATGACACCAAAATCTATTCCGAAACTGCTCGACTCCGTTAGAACTCGTATTCGGCGATTGAACCACGTGAACGTTGGATGACTCGGTTTGGATTAAGAAGACAAAGAACAAACAGACACATGGAGACGGAGAAGGCGAAAGAGAACGGAGCGAAAGAAATTCGATAGTTTATGATGATTTGCTACTTGCTCCTGGGAGACGAGGACGGAGAGCGATGAGAGGAGAATGCCGCCAGAAACTAGAGGGGACAAAGCTGAAAATGGGAGCTGTTGCCGTCGGAGAGCGTGGCGGCGAGGATTCAGTCGGAAACTAGCCGTCGCAATTCAATCACGGGCAGTCGTTGTGTGCTTCCACGAGGGGCTTTTTGTCAGTTAGAACACCAAAGAAGAAAGACGGATGAAAAAGGAAGAGGGGGCAGGAAGAGGGCACTGATAGAATACTGATGAGTGCAGTCGAGAGCCAATCCGATTTGCATATCTATTATGAGAATAGCAAGGGTGGGGTATAAATTTTGTGTATGTGTATGTGAGCAAAGGGCGAGCATCGAGAAGATTCTTGGCCGGAAGACTCGGGAAACGCAGCACTTCCTCCCTTGACGCCCATTCAACGGGTAAAGTTCACTCACAAAGTCACTGATATTCTCGAAATCAGCTTCCAAATTCTGATTTGACGTCTCCAATCGTGATCGGAGTTCTTCTTGAATTTTTCTGAAAATGAATCAAATGAATTCAGAGAAAAACAGGAGAAATCTTACAATATCTCAGCTAGTGTAATCGAGATATTCTTCTGATCTTCATTATGCGTGGCCATCTGAAAAATAACATGACATTCCAGAGGTTTAAAAACACACACAAGAATAGAAGTATGGGTGCAGTGACCATTCAAGAACGAAGAAACAAACAGGTGAACATGATTTTATTCATAGCCAACACCAACATGCATCATAATACCTTATAGCATTTTAGATATGTATGCCGTGGCTCCGAATGTGCACCTTGACGTTGTCTTTTCGCGCGATCGCTCTTTTGCACACCGGACACTCATACTTCTTCTCTCCCGTGTGCACAAGTCGATGGCGGCGAAGGGTGGAGGAATCGGAGAAACTTTTCGAGCATGTCTCGCACTGCAATTTGAGACGTTTCAAAAAAAATCAATGTCAGATATCGGTTTACCCTGAACGGCCGTTCTCCAGTGTGGGTTCGTATGTGAGACATCAAAAAGTTTCGTCGACCTCGTTTCCCACAATGCTCGCATGCATAAACACTATAAAGGTTTTGGTAACTACTTTTTGTCGTTTGAATGAGTATCACCTGTTGGTATGAAGTCGGTAGTGCTGTCCGATGTTGTGTGGTTGGAACTGGTCAGACGGACACGCCTCGCATTTCTTCTTCTCCTTGTCAACGTGTTTGTCCAAGAAGTGCTCCTCCATCTCCTTCTGATTCGATATATCCATCGATTTCTGTTCGTCTTCCGGACACAACTGACATATGACGTACTGAACGACGCCAACGATTTTCTGTTTCACTTTTTGATCTTCAGGAGTGGTCGAAGCGCTCTGAAGCAGGAGAGGGCCGGATCGTTCTTGGCCGTCTTCCACTTTTATCTGCATAGTACTCATTCCGGATGAAGATGGCATATTTGGAGCTTGAATGAGTATCACAGTTATGTTTTCTCATTGTATTCGTAGAATTCTTACTTTTGACAATGACACTTGAGATTTGCTCGAGTTGCTTCATTAAACTTTCTGTTTTTTCAACAGCATCGCCTCCTCCCGACGAGACCTCCACTGAAACCTACTATCACGCATTTTATTTTAAATATCGAAGTATTCTCACCGTTTTGCGAGTTTCCACCTGACATTTGAAGCTTCGAAGTTGCTGCTCTGAACAACTGAATGTCGGATGCATCATCCTCTTCTTCTTCTTCCATGTCTCCGTCACAGTCGGAACCACACGACTCTCCGTCGTCTTCACATCCGCACCTTCTTTTTTTCGTTGGCGTATCCAGAGAATCCAACCTGTTTCGTTTACGGTCCCCAGAATTCGATAATCGCCGGAGAAGAGCAATCTCCTTCTCTTGAAACTCGCATCGTTGTTTTAACTGAACAATTTCAGAATAGAATTGTAAATGAATCTGTTTAATACCGCATTGTAGTCGATCAATATATTTTGCATCTTTTTCGAGAGCTCTTCCGTCTTCGCAACCTGCGCTTGAAGTAGTGACTGAAAATTTAAACTTCTCGATGTGCAAAGCTGAAAAACGGTAGCCACTCACTTTCTCTCTGCCATACAAATTCAATATATATTCATTCCGATCTTGTGCAGAAGGGGCGGAGAGAGGCATTGTGATTTTCTCAACGGGTGTCCCATTCGAGTCGCCAGTTGGCTCGACGATGAGTCGGAACGGGAACTCTGCGTCTTCAGTTGCTTCGATCCGCGGTCCGAGTATACTGGGATCTTTAGCCCGAGCACTGGATATCTCCGAGAGAACTTCTTTCAAAATTTTATACTCATTCAGGTCAATCGCCTTGTCTAGAAGTATAGACGCGTCGGTTGAAGACGTTACTCTTACCTGGAAGAAAACTAGTTTTAAAATGCTTTTTTCCTAAAAACTCACTTTTAAAGGCTCAGAAGACTGCTGAATAGCTGTGATTTCAAGAGCACAAAATCGACCATTCAGAAGAGAGCACTTGCTCCCGTACAACAGGCGCGAATCTGAAGGTGAGTGCATAGAGCCTGAAACTCGAATTTTAATTAAAAAACATTTAAAAAATAGTTTTTTCCCAGTTTGAGGAAGAAAAACGATGAAAAAAAGAAGCAATTGTGATGGAAAACATTTGTGTAAGGCGGAGTGTCGTTGAAATTTTTCGTCTGCGTCTCTTCATCGCTACATTGTGTCTCGTTGTGAACTCACGTTAAATGCGGGAGAACAGGCTGATAACGAGAAAAAGTGATATTTGCAGGTGACTGGCCTGTGCCTAAAAGTGGTCCAAAACTAGGAAGAGGCTCAGTAACTGAAACCTGTCTTGGCATGCTGGCAAATTGAGACTTTAGCGCTCACATTTTTCGTAATATCTGGCAAGCGAACAGACTTGTCGAAATCTTCCAAGCTTGGAATCATAAAGTGCGCATGCAATGCAATCGTGCTCCTCCGCTCCACAGTGGTCTGCGTCTCGCCTGTTTTCCAGCTATTTCGGCAACGCAGCTGGAAATAGTGAGAGAAATGGAGAGACGTACGCAGCAAAATTTGAATTTAATGCATTAGAACCAAAAAGCGCGATTGCATTCGATATGCGCGTCGTGTTTCCGTGCCAAGATCACTATTACTGATTGCTACAAATATCAGAATGAATTCAGAAAAGCGACAGAACTTCATGCTGGCAGTTGCACAACGAGTTGTGCTCCCCAGGCCCTGCAGGGCCCACATAGTTTCAGAAGAGTGCAACGCATGCGTGCATACGCAAGACTGTGATTTTCTGTAATCGTGAAATAGAACCAACTGAGCTCAGATCTCATTAACCGTTTTTTTTTCAGAGATTTACTAATTTCCCGAGAAAAATGTCCAGTGATACCGAAGAAATCAGTCGAACAAAAAGTAAACGGCACTTTAAAAAATGAGATTGAACAATTTAACGGCATATTGTAACTTACTGTCTTCCTTTGACTTTTCGCCGATCATCGTCTCCCATGGGATGTCATTGTCAAGTGCAACTGTTTCGAAGTCAAGACAGCCGCCGTGCTCGGCCGCCGGATTTTCTGATGCATCGAGCTCTGGACCATTTCTCTCCTCGTCCCCCATTTCTTCATTTCGTCTCCTAACTAGATCCGGCTGCCATTCTCCAAAATGATCTGCGTCAGTATCTCTATTCCGAATATAAGCGGCGATGTTAGCGACTAGTGCTTCTAAAATAAAGGGTGGAACATTTGTTTTCTGTACTGCATACCTCGTTCGGCGAGACGCTTCCTTTTTCTTCTCATCCTGGTACCCAAGGTTTTTGAATATTGCAGCTTCAATAGAGACTTTAAAAGAACAGGAGATAACAAATTAAAAATCGATAAAATCAAACTTTTACTATGTAAATTGTTTAAAAGGCGCGCGCGGAACCATAAAGTGTGCGCCCAATGCAATCGTGCTCCTCCGCTCCACAGTATCTGCGTCTCGCCTGTTTTCCCGCTATTTCGGCCACGCAGGTGGAAATAGTTAGAGAAATGGGGAGACGCAGCAAAATTTGAATTTATGTATTAGATCCAAAAAGATTGAAAAAGATTCCATTCGACATCCGCACTGCGTTTCCGTGAAACGTGAGGATTCCTTTTCGGCGTTCAAATTGACGTCTGATTGCCGAGCGTGGGCTATTCTTTACCTCTGCCAGTGGCACGGCAGAACTGTCGCCACTGATACGCCATGGCGGTGTCACCGGCACGATGGTGATTCGGTGATCGCCACTGGCAAAATTGCCAGTCAAAATTGCCAGTGTATACGTATTTATTCATTGGTCAGATCGGGTGAAATGAAGATCAAAAGGTCATCAGTAGATCGCGAGGGACTTTTTTTGGCATTTGGGCACAACCAGAACAGAAAATGATACAATTGAAGATGTGAATGAAATCAGATATCGGTGGGTTGACTGTGACGTTTGAACACGTCCGTCGTCAGGATCTGCTCGCTTTTGTAGCACGGGAAGAGGGTTCTGGGAATGGAAAGATTGAAATGTGAACAACATCGTTGATCTGTTACCTTTTGAGAATGTTCCGGAATTCGCGCATTCGCATGAAACATAGCGGTTGGAGGAGGGAATGGAACGAGATGAAGAGGTAGCAAGTGTACTTTGTGTAGATGTATCCGCTTCTCGTGTGCACCGGAGACTCGGATCCCTTGGCAGTGCTGCAGAGGGATGGGTTGGAGATCAGAACGGTCTCTGAGCAGAGTACCTGGTGATATTGACGAGGTGCATTCCCTGGATGACTGCGTACGTCGTCAGATAGACCGAGTAGACGAGGATGACACTTCCGATCATCAGCACGTACTTCTTCCGGCGGGCGATGGACTTCCCGTGCGAGTGCTCCTCTTTCAACAGGTCTGTCTCTGCCTGGTACTTTATATCGGAACGCACGAGTTTTGTGATTATTCTGAAAATAGTCCATGAAGAAGAGTGAGCTATTGTGTGCTCATGAGTCCAGCGTCTCTTCAGTGAGGCCGCTACTTCGCAAGTGCCACGTCTTTTCGTGGTGAGACCCGCACCATGAGAACACAGCGAACAGAGCAATTGCGCTTTCTGGATTCTTCAAATCGGATTCAACGCGCTTCACGTCTGCGTCCAAAACGTTTTTAACTCTTTTGGCCCTGTTCAACTTGTTTCAAAACGTAGTTTCACTTTTGGACCTATTTATTCGAACACTTTTCGACCAACTTCTGTGACCCTATTCTTTATTCAAACTCTATCGCAAAAGTCGCGAATGTCAAGTTTCACGCTGATTAACGACGTTTCATGCTTTCGGATACATTTACTAGCAATCGCTGCGAGACCCATTAAACCTTTTCAGTACTCTGAAACACATTCGGACAATGAGGTTTCAGTTGCGCCATGTGAATCGGAGAGTTTCAAGTGTCAGAGTTTACAAAAGTGCTTGCGGCCACCCACCGGAAAAGAATGAAGTAGCAGCTGGCGGTGATGGCCAGGCAGATGAGACAGAAGGCGATGAGGATCATGTGGAACACGAAATAGTGGAACATGGACGTCTCCTGGTGTTTGATGCAGAACGGCACTCCGATGAGGTCCCCTGCAATTTGCGGATTGCTCACTTGCTCTCCGGTGACCACCACTACCATTATCGCAGTCGGTGTCGATCATAACACTCCGCTGTCGGGTGCTCGTCAACATGTTGAGCAGTGTGAGCAGAAACGCGAGCATCCAACTCAAAACAATCGCCCACAGCACACGGCATCTGGAAATCGGGTAAACAGTGGGATGGGGGGGGGGGGGGGGCGCAAAGGGCACGCACCTCGTCACGATGGCCGAGTAGCGGAGGGGATGGCAGATGAAGATGAACTCGTTCATCGTGATCAGAAGCACATTCATTATCGTCGTCAGATTGGTGAATCGGAGGAGAACTCCACTGTACTGATCCACACGGACTGTCCACATCGACGCATCGGTGGCCATGTTGAAGGTGAGCAACTTGAGGGCGAACAGCACCGAGCAAATGCCTGAACATCTCTCCCATTTCGAAATGACTCGGGAGCTCACTGACCTTTGATAGTGTCAATAATTGTGAAATTGAGGATAATTATATAGAAGACGTGCGAAGACGTCGTCCGTCGTCGGATGATAATGCACGCGAAGATGACGACGTTGACGAAAATGGCGAGGATGCCGAATGCGATGTACGCCATTCCGAACCGACCGCCGACTGTCGCCCATTCCATGTCTTAGACACAAGTTATTGAAGTTTAAAGGAAGTGTTTCTCTCAAGTTCTCACAATAGAGCACATTTGAGCATAATGTTCTGCACTAAAGACGCATGTTTTTCAGTAATATTTATCCACTTATAGCAATGTTTCTACCTTTTCGCCATTCTTAAATCACGTTAGCGCTCAATTTATCAAGCGCGCGCCAGCACGCTTACTACTATCGGAAGCTCTGCCGGAGAATCATTATATCTCGAGATTGATAAGAGATATCAAAAAGGTGTCAACCGCAAACTTGTAGTCCTAATCATAATCTACAAGTTTGCTGTTGACTATGTTTTGATATATCTTATCAATCTCGAGATATAATGATTCTCTGGCAAAGCTCTCCTCGGTTGCTACAGTAACCAATCTAATGAGCTGAGGCTCAGAGAGCAAACTCCGATGAACTCGGTACTATAGCTACAGTAGCCCACACAGTCTCTCTCTCTCGCTCATTTACCTTCGTCCGGCGTCGTCGGCGTCTTCTTCCCTCCGCCCATTTGACTCCGAATCCACTCGCGCATCACCTCCTCCGTCATCGTCGAATCGTTCCCTTCGCTCGAGTTCATCGTCTGGAAAACCGATCCAATCCTCTGGAGGATGCGTCCGAAAGATCAAAGTTCGGACCAATGTCAAAAATAACGAAAGGAGAAGGCGGGAAATTTGATTTCCTTCTTCGGAGGGAAATCATCACCACGCAGATGAAGAATGTGTACGAAAACACGAGAAAGAGAATGATGGGGCCAAGAAACGATTGGAAGACGAAGAGAGCACAAAAGGAGAAGGCGAAGGCGAAGAAAGACACCGACAATTTAGGGGGCGGGCGAGGGGCGCGCGGTAATTTCGACGGGGGGGGGGGGTGTGAAGAGGCAAGAATCTAATGAAATCTGGAAGATGTTTGGACGAAAGAGTGGCTGATTCATGGGTCGATGACGTGGAGAAGGGAGGGAACGAAGGGAGACATTTGGATTAGCTGGAGATAAGGAAGTGCGTGTTGAGGGAGAGCGTCTGGCACTTGTTATCATCCCCTCACACTAGGCTCTGTGGCTCTGAGTCTCTGCGTCTCTAGCTCCTCACGCACTATCTCGTCTTCTACAGTAACCGGTCGGCGGCGAGAGAACCAACCCGCTGTAGCGACGCAGGCAGTCACGAGTGACAGAGAGAGAGATGCTCCCGTGACAACCCTGCTCGAAATAGGAGGAGAAGAAGAAGAGGAAAACACGAATTCGTACACGTTTCAGGAGAGATTTATATGCCGAGAGAGAGAGCCGGAGGAGAGAGTGTTCGTGTAATTCGAAACGGAAATCGGGGCAACTCTTCATCATTCCTCTTCCATCTCCAAATGAAACCCAAACGCGGAAGTTCCAGTGTGTTTCAAGTGTTGGAGGGGGGCTGAGTGGTGGAGAAGTCTTTAGAGAGTTCCCGAAGAGTTTGAGTGAGAGACAAAGAGAGAGAGAGAGATGAAGAGACGAAGAGAATGAGAGAGAGAGAGAGGAACTGCCACGTGGCAATTGATACTCGATGTGGGAGGAGGAGTCGATTGGAATGAGAGCGAAAAAAGAAAAAGATGAAGGAGGAGGAGGAGGACATGTAACATGTGGAGGACATGTTGGAATGGGGAATGAGGATGAAATGTGCTCTACGTGACAGGCATCATAATTCCAAAGTTGCCGACGACGACTTCTTCTTCTTCTTCTGCGTGAGTCAATTATCCATCGAAACTACTGAAGAGCAATTGAGGCGGTGAGAGAGTGAAGAGACAAAGAGAGAGAGAGAGAGGGAACAATAATTAATTGGAAAATTCTTAGAAAACGGGTGTAGGAGGAGGAGGAGGGGAAGAAGATGGATGGACGACGAAACGGCGGGAAATTGAAATCGAGGTTGAAGAAGAAGAAGAAGAAGAAGACGGAGTTGACGAAGAACTGAAAACAGATGGAAGAGGTGATAACGGATCGTTTGGGGAGAGAAGTGTCTCGTGGAACCCTTGAGAACCACTCGAGAGACCAGTTGACACTGTCAAAGTTCTCGTGAACTTTGGCAAGTGGACACAGGTCAGGTTGTGGTCCTTGATGAATATTTCAGAAGGAGCGAGTGTTTGTATAGCGAGATTGGAAGATTGGAAACCAGGCGGAGGAGGGGGAAACTTGATAGAAGAACAACGGGATTTCGTGTGGTGAGAGGTCGAACTCTGTGGATTCAGGTGCCGAGGATGAATGAAGGTATCCAACAAGGGAACCTTTTTGGATCGGTTTCATGGAATTCTCTATAAACCGGCGGCATGTGCATTCTTCTGAGCAACTCTTCTGCTGAATTCACCACTCGACCAACCACTGGCGCGAGTGCTTTCCACTGTTTTCAATGGTCCCACCACCTTCCCGAACACAAGACTATGAGCAACTTCTAAATTGAAACATTCCGGTTGAACGCAGAGCTTTCCGGTTTTCATCAACTGAAGAGTTGCACAGAATGACCTCAGATATGCACATGTCAATTGAAGTCATTTTATTTATTTATTAATAGATACTTCATGGAGAATTGGAATTAAGAGAAAGTGTGGGTGGGGAGAGGGTGGTACATAAGGAAACGGATGGTGCGAGACCTTGAATACCGACCTAAAAAGGTCCCCTTGCAATTTGAAACTGACTAACTGAAGAGCTGTGGAAAAGAGGAAGATAAAATAAGGTTCCTAGGGATTCGGATGCTGTGAATCCATGGACACTCTATTCAGCAGTCTTCGCTTCGTGAGATACGGTAGCTTCGTGAGAAATAGGGATTTTGCAATCGAGCTCCACTGATAAACGAGATGATCTCGAGGAATGATGACTAGCGAGGCCATTTCTCAAATATGTCCTATCTTCTGATCATTTCTTTTCGGGGAAACGCGCTCTGTCGCTAATATCTGGAGAAACGTATAAATCGCAGTGAGAACCGACAAGAACAATACAGAGCGATCGTTCCGAACTTCAGCACTGATGGCAGTTTACCAGCCGAACCGTGGGTCTGTTTCAAAGAAATCAAGACTGAAAACTAGTTCTTAAAACAGAAAATGTGTTCGCCAACGGCGTTCCTTCCGATGATGCATGCGACACTGAGAGTTCCCTCCCTCGACTTGTTTTCGAAAGAGAGCAAAAGTTTGGCAATTGTGGTCTTGAAGAAATTCCGAAAGTGGTCATTATTCACACTCTTAATCGAGTTTTTGCGTTTCTTAGTTTCGAGTGTCGCGGGTTCAACAAACACACATGTGGAGGAGAAGTCGCGTGGGAAACAAAACAAAAAGAGAGACAGAGATCCAAGACACAGATATGGCCTACGTGTTCGAGAGAGAGAGAGCTCGTGATGACGTTTTCGATTAAGTGGGTGGGGGACCTCAGTGTGGATTCGCATCGGAATGTTGCCCCTCATCGGTCGGTTTTTTGCATCCTCTCGCGGACAACATCAGTTCGTGTCTTCTCGTTTTGTTTCCTTCTGCCCCCAATCCAATTAGAGCAGCAACCTCGATGATGCTCCTCATCATCACTAATGGTCGAGAGGGGACACAACGGATTACACGGGTGTCCGCGGAATGAAAAGAGTAAACGGGGCGGAGGGAAAGATGAAGAGAACCTCTTCGGAATGGCAGTGCCACGTCAGGGGGAAAACAAACGATTGTAGGTGGTCATATAATAACGAGGAAAATAATCCGAGATTAGCCACGAGACACACAGCCAGACAGGTTTCTGAACGAGCGTGTCGACCTGTTCTTGATAAGAGTACGGTGGAGCGCGTTTGCTCTTTCGATGCGCGCACGTTTCGAGGAAGCAAACATCAGGAGTGAAAAGCGTGCTCTCTCCGCCGCCGCCGCAGAAGACGTGGAGCTCACGTATCGATATGAGGAGCACAAGTTGCGTACACTCGAAACCCGACACCTCTGCCGCCCCTCCAACCGCCTGCGAAGCGGCCCCTCCCACGGAATCGGTAATTGCCCGGGATGATGATGATCTGACTGAGACAAGTTGGTGGTTACCTTGTTGACCACAGCGATCATTCACAGGGGCACGGAAAGGGCGCGGGTTCTCTCTCTCTCTGTCATTTCATTTACATTTCTGTCGACTGCTGCTGCTGTCCAAAACAACTTTCTCATCAGCCATTTCTCGTTTCGGCAAATGAAAAGAGCACATTCATTAGAGGGAGAGGGAGATCAGAAGCAGCTGGAAGCAGCAGCGGGAACAAGTTCATCGGGAACACGGAGGACAAAACAATTACCCGTCTGAAAGTGTGTTGTTCCGACGAGGAGCGATAGGAGGGGAAATTGCGTCGTGCAAGGCTAAACAGCCTTCCGATGGGCCGTTCGCCGCTTCCGATACGGAGATGCCGTCGGGGAAGAGCGCCTATTTTGGGATAATTGAAGGCATTTCCACTGACACGTCACTAATAACACGTGTCTGAGGAGAAGAACTTGTGACTCAATGGTTGGTCACTTGGACACGTCATCGAATGGTCGCGCTATAATGGTAATGAGGGGAACGATGAGGGCGACGTCATCCGTCGGAGAGAGTCAACTTTAATAGACCTACTCGAATACTTTTTCTCGTGTCGATCTTTTTTGACAGTGTAAAAAAGACTTCTGGGTAGATTTACGAGAAATCGCTGCGAGACCCACTGTCGAAAAAGCTCTTTTTCGATATGATTGGACAAGGTGAAAGAGTGTTTGAATGGGTCTATAAGACGAATAGAAGTCATCGGAAGCAACCATTATGAGTTTTTTCGAAAATTTGTTTCCGTGAGTACGGTAGACAACGAAGCGATGTGGACACAAGCCTCGGGATACTGTAGGACGTGAGACCAAGACGACATCTCAGACGTGATCACATTTGCATTTTGGGGGTCTTTTAAAGAAATCCCATCAACGCCTACTGTACAGAAATACGATTAGCTCTTCCTCTTCGTCTCTCTCGAGAATGTGAGACAATTGTTTTTGTTGACGGGCGGATCAGAGAGAGAGAACGGCTCTCGTGGAGACGCAGACACGACAGTCCGTCCGGACTAACAGGATTTGACCTTTCTGAGCTCTCGCTCTCGCTCTCCGCCCCTTTCCGTTGGAGTCTGCATTTGCACAACTGGAAGAGGACCCTGGGGAGCCAGAAAAAAAAGTGAGAAGGAGTGGAAAATTGGGAGGAAATTGTGTGCGTGTGGGGGGAGAAAGTGTCTAAAAAGCATCCGCGGGGCCACTTACATCGGATTTATGATGGGAACATTGGAGCGAGAGAGTGCGCGAGAGCGAGAGACGCAGACGCGGAAGCGAGTCAACACTTTTGATTTTTTGACGTGTACATCTCCATTTGGGAGAGAGAAAACAAAGCGATATTCGAAAACGGGGGCCCGATCGGCCGCCCTTTTAAACCGAAGATTAGGCCTGGAATGTCGCATGATTCGAATGAAAAGTGGCTGTGTTGTCTGTGAAGGCTGCAATTATGCTCCAGTGGACACCGAGTGCTACGGTGGCTTTGGTTTATTTTGAGACGTTCGCAAACATTGTAGTTTCTGCCTTCGTCCCATCATTAGAAGAATAACAAAAGAAAGAAAAAAGGACAAGGGGGATTTCCACCTGAAATGTTTATGTCGAATGGCCATGACGGCGGCGCTGATGTGCACACTTGGAAAATGAGGAATAAAAATGGACGGAATTCCGAAAGCGGCAGAGTGGAAGAGACGGGTATTTTCGGAAAATAGAGTGTTCTTTGAGTATTGGAAGTTCGCTCGGCTGCGAAACGACAAAACGGCAACTTTTCCGTCGGGGGAAGTGGGGGAGAGAGGCAAGTGTTGGAGCGAAAAAATAGGAAGACTAGGGGCGATTCTAAGTGAATAAATGTTTTTCAACTTTCGCCCCCAGCCTGAAAAAACAAGAAAACAGCTATGATTCTGAGCTGTGTGTGGGGCTGTGTGAGTGTAACTTGATTCTCGGAATTATTTTCAGATTCAAGATAAAGGGCCACCTCGCGTCGCTTCGCATGCAATACAAATGTGTTTCGAAACACAACATCGTTTTGAAGAAAGGGTCTCGAAACGACTTTAGCGTTTTTCTATTATGCGTTCGCCATGTGCGGGGACCTCGCTTTTGGCGGGAAACGTTCTGAAACTGCCTTTGCGTATTCGGAATCTGCCTCGCTCTTTCGCTGCGGGACCCGCGGACCGACATCACAGCTGCGGAGTCTACGGTCGAGGCGAACATATAAACAGGTGATTATCAAAAAAAAAAGTACAGAGATTTTTGAAAATGTTTCAAAGAAACCATGGTGAAGCTCTGGAGAAGGTCGGAAACTTCTCAGTTTTTCGTTGGAAATTGTTCGAAATTTCAACGGAAACTTTACAATAATAATAGTTTAAATCTTGTCATTAGAGCACATCAACTGCAAGATATCATAAACATGTGTGATCTCTTTGAGCCATAAAATAGGATGAAAAAACGAAAACTGAGTGATTTTTCGTGAGCGACTGTAAGAAAAATAAGAACAAAAAAGAAATGGCGACGAAAGAAGAACTAATGTGCTTGTTTTGAGAAGAGGGCCTTTTCTGTGTATGTTTTTGCTAGGCCAGATGTAGAATTCGATGAAAAGTGCGACATAGGTGAGAGGGCGAGCACGCCGTGTGTGCGCCCCGCACCAATCGGAAAAGTAGTCGTTTCGGTCGGCGGGAAACGGGGGGGGGGGGGCCGCCAAATGGCATTTGCATGCTGAATCGGCCGCCAATTAGGACACCTTCTCGATGACGCCGTTTGAGGGAAGTGTGGGGAGGAGGAGAAGTTGCTCCGCGAGCCCGCGAGCAGGGACCGTCTCCAATGACATCCTCTCACAGTCGCCATGACTTCTCGGCGCACTCTTGTTTTTTGTCGAATTTTTATTTTATTTTCTCCTCGGAACGAATTGGAGAGTCAGTGACCTGTAGGGCGGAGCATTGTGTGCCTATACATGAACGAAATGGAAATTAACAGGAAAGTAACTGTAAGTGACTGGGATCGGGTGGGTGTATCATAATAAGAGAATAAAACGAATTATAGTCAATTAGTGCACTTTGAGTGGGAAGGAGTTTGTTATTATTATTATTTGCTGCGATTCTTGAGGTACGAAACGTCGAATGCGTAGATGTTGAAGTGGCGGCAGAGTTGGCGGACCTGGAATGAATGATACGTGAAACACTCGAATATTTATAATGCCAAAGATTGGGGAACATGCGATGTGAAACTCTGACCACGCAGATTCCGTAATGGATGTGCAGAGCAGTGATGAGAATGGTGGAGATCCGCAGAGTGAGAAGTTCGTGAGCAGGACTGTAGAAAGCAAGGCCGATGGTGGCCAAGTAGATTCCGAGCGTCAAGTTATAGATGTCGCACACGGTGCTTGCCATTTGAGCGATTATCAACCGACACTGAAATGTATTTCATTTTCATTAGATTATGAAGAAATATTCGTTACCGTGATGTTACTGAAAACAGTTCCCATGCAGAAGAAGAAGAACCGTGGATCAGCGTCGATGACGTTGGTCGGCGACTTGACAGCCCAGAAGATCGACGATCCGAAGAGGAGAAGGACCGGCCAGGCAGGACGGAATCCGGCGAGGAACGTCGGTTGCTTCAGCTTTTCGGCTTTGTTGACGTTGTAGGCAGATGCAATCAACGACAGGAGGCAGCACATGTAGAATCCGATTTCGAAGGTGAAGGCGAAGTTGACGGCTCCTCCGAAGAGATCGAAATGGAACCACTTGTAGCCGACGATGTACGTCCACAAGTACACGAAGACGAGTCCCTGAAGAGATTCGACTGTTTCTTTTCAACGGAAGAAACTCACAAATTGGCTGACATCGTAGGCCCACGAGAGGAACATGATTCCCGTGTTGTACTTCTCCCAATGTGTGGTGAAGAACACAATTTGGGTGCTGATGAGTACGCACAGCAACTCAACGGAAGAGATGCTAAACCTTCCACGTCCGAAAATCGAGAAGATTGTAATGGTGAACGGCACTGTTGACCAGGAATCGAGACCATGATCAACTAGAAAACAACCAAATTCTAGGCAGATTTGAGATAAATCAACTCACACAGCTCTCCAGTTGGTCCACTGGCGCCGATCCGTCTCGACTGTTTTCCATCGGTTCCGTCCAAAGTGTGGCCGAGGAACGTGCAGAGGGCGGCGACGAACCAGAACCAATCGGGAATGGGATTGGTTGCACCGTCTGAATTCCGGTCGATCGCGAAGTCGAGGAAGGATTCGATGAAGAATCCGGCCATGACGAATCCCCAGCCAACTAGTGTTAACACATTCGGCACCCATGTTCGTGGGTAAAACTGAAATTTCCCAATTCACAGTGAGCCGAGAACTTTCTCCTCACCTCCACTAGCCAGTTCCAGAATGGATGAGAGACGTAGACTGATAACGGCGAGTTATCAACACAGTTATACTGCAAATTTCGACATTTTTACAACTTGAATATTTTTTTATCACTGACCTTGTAGGAGTCGAATCCTCTGAGGTGCTCTGGCTGGAGATATTCATATTCTAGCGAATTTTTTTCTTGTTTTACGTATCCCATTGTGACGAATGTGCCTGAAAGATTACTCTTTGAAAGAAAAAGTCAGAGAAAAAAGAGAAGAGATTTCAGAACAGAAGCAGAAAAAATCCATTAAAAATAGCTGCTTGTCCACGAGAAGTACACGAGTTCTATAACTAGTCCGCGCCTCACGGCCACCATTTGGGCTAATTTTTCCTGCTTTTCAAAGGGATTATATGACGTTATTGGACCAGAGAAGGTGAGAAAATTGACGACATGGTTATCCAGAACAAGTTTTTCAAAAAAGTGACGTAATAGAAAGACTTCAAAAATCATTCGATTCTCGTTCCGGTTGAAAAGGACAAAGAGACACAAAGTGATTCACATGATACGAAAGTCGCGAAACAAAAAACAATTTGGCACGCCAATGTTGCCTGCACTTGCGAAGCATGATAAGAAGACGCAGAATGCGGGTCTCTCTCTCTTTCTCGCATCGGTTCCTTGGTCGATGATATAATCAGCCCATCGGCCGGCGACATATAAACGAAATAAGGTTGTCTGTCGGCGAAATGAGGGAGCCCCCCGGATGCTCGGATTCCAGACGGACGCTTGTGAATGTGAGGTGGGGGAGTTGGGGGGAATGATCAACATGTGACTGCTTATGCTTATGGTGTTGGACCGAAACTACGGTGTACTTTGCAAAATTGGTTCGTTATCTGCGAGTGAGCACTGGGAAACGAGAGGGTGCGGGTGGGAGGAAGAGGACACGTGGAGACGCCATTCGCGAGTGACAGCTGTCCGTCGGGGCTGGGAGGAAAGAGTTACACAACCGACGACGACGATGATGATGATGGACCAGACGTCCTCGTTAGGGAGACGATGATCATCGGATCGATAACAGCTATCAAGGTTTTCTGGAAGAGATGTCAAGGCAGGAAATGTCCAGATTGATGAGGAATTGACAAGAGGAAACCGCCTGTGAGCCAAGAGCCAGTGCTCCTCCTGAACTTCCGGGTCTAGAAATGGAAGAGAAAAGAAGAGGAAATAGGCCCTCGAGAGTCGATCGTTTCTCTCTTTTCGGAGCTCATTTTGAGTGCAAACGTGATAACTGAAAGTTTGCTGTCTGATATCTTGAACTGACTTGTTCCTTGAAATATTGAGAGCTTCTCGTATTTCTGTTCAGTCATATTCTCCACTATTGAACTCACCCGAAATGACAATTTGTTGGTCGGCCGCCGGCGGTCTCGAAACGAACGAGACACAGCTCAACGTTTGTTACCGTAACCCTTATTCTAATAAGCCGGTACTCGGACGTTTTTCATGCGGATTGTTTGATGAAACTAATTAATGTTAAACGAATGGATTGGCATGGAGAACACTCGAAAAAACGGAAGAAATCGAATTTTCCTGGCCAAATGAAAATTTCAAAACTTTTCCACAGTATTCAATTCGCGCGCCGCGAAACTGTCGGTGGCCTAGAAATCTCAGATCGTCAAAATCTTGGATGCATCCGATAGTGTGTATTATGAGTTCGTCGCGAGCGTGGACTCCGCAGTCGCGGTGTCGGCGAAGGTCCCGCAACGAAAGAGCGAGGCAGCGCGTTCAGAGACGCAGACAATTTTAATACTTTTCGCGCCAAAAACGAGGTCCACGCTCGTGGCGAACTTATAACACAGATGCCAATGGCCAGAGGAAGGTTCATGAAGAGACATTTCCTTCCCGATGGTTCTGTGTATGGCTCATCAGCATGGAGGCGAATGCGTTTTTAAGTGAACTTCGAGTTCAGATCAATCAAAATAGAAAAGGAAGGAAACTTGATTCAGAGAGAGAATATCAGGCGAGACCGTTGTTGTTCGTTCATTCGAATGGATATGATTTGCAATCTTCAGCCTTCGGATATCATGAAATCCGTTTCATCAAACCGGATCTGTGTCAGTCAACACAATTCCCTGCGAAATGAAGAAGTCTCTGGTCAGCATGGGGGTCCGATTTGACGCCGTTCGACGTTATCTTTCAAGGGCGCTTGGTAGATCTCGACATGTTCTCACCAATTTCTGACTTATTCCATTTTGGGGATACAGGGCGAAACGCCGCGCAGAGATTTCAGATTCAACTCATCTGAGTCAAACAGGGTCTAACTAGGAATTCAAGAACGTGGTTCCGTTGAAAATCTCCTATTTGAAGAATCGAAACATTGTCTCTAATTGTAAGCCATTTACGGTATCATTCTTCTTCATTAGCTCAACGTTGCTTCTCGAACAAGTGGTCACTGGAAAGTGCGAAAAGAGTTCATAAATCCGTAGATACATTCAGATCCTGAGTCGATTGTCCAATTGTACGTGTCGCACGTGGTCCGCATTCGGTTTGTGTCTCAGACTGTGTCCACGTGGCGGCCGGGGCGACAAAGTGTTGGTCTTGCCGTCGAAATTGCAGGCCGATGCGCTCCGTTTGCGCATTCTCTCGCTGGCTTGATTTCTGAACAAGAGGAATGGACATTTCTGAAGAAAAGGAAACGACGGATTGGGATAGGACAGAGACGGCGACGGGTACCTGCTGATGTTGGCCGAGCACGAGAGATGGCGGTCGGCGGCGGTGGCGCGGGAGCACGCGAACAGCAGTTCGAGCTCTTTTCGAATGTCGAACGAGAAGTAGCCGTAGAGATAGGGAGAGATGGCCGAGTTGAGGACGGCGAATGCGTAGATGAACTTGCGGACGTCCTTCGGAATCCAGTCGGTGTGACGGAGGAAGTGGAGGAACATGAGGATCGAGTAGGGGGTCCAGCAGAAGATGAACGCGAGGACGATGACGAATGTCATCCGGAGGGTCCGACTCCGCGCCCTCTCCAAGTTGTTCTGTCCGTTCCGTCGCAACAAGAGTTCTGACGACTTCTCGGCTGGAAACAGAACGGGTTGGGGAAGGTGTCTCTGCGTCTCTCCGTCTTACATTCTTTCTCGCCTACTGTCTTACTTTTTCTGGAGATCTTCCACAGAATGAGCGAGTAGCAGACGACGGTGACGAAGAGCGGAGCGAGATAGACCTGGATGATGTTGACGACGGAGAAGAAGAAGACGACCTGAAAGATGAGGATGAACGGATGCCACTCCAAGAACTCTCACATCGTTCGAAATCTCTCCGATGAAGTTCTTGGAGACGCATTGCGTGTACCAGTCGTAGCACGGATGGGCGGCCGTTTTGAAGAGATAGAACTGCGGGGCCGAGGTTACGAGCGAGGCGATCCACGCGATCGACACCATCCGCTGCACACTCTTACGGGCTCTCATTGCGTACAAGGGGAAGAAGATCGAGTAGAAGCGGTCGAGGGTGATGCAGATGAGCACGTTCATCGAGAGACTGATTCCGAAGACGTCGAAGAATTTACACACGCGGCACATCTGGAAGAAACGGAGAGTGTTCTGAGAACTGATAACCGGTTACTGTCGGCGGTTTAACTATTCAAAAGAACGTCTTCTTCTTTTGCTGAAGACACCTGCCACCTGTCTCGGAGCTTTCTATCGTCATCTACGAACTTGGAGATTTTGTTCCGATCGCGCTCTACCGGACTATTGCTCAAGAGAAGAGTTTAAGGATTGGTGCCGCGCGTATCTCGAAACTTCGAACCTCACTCAAGTGCGCTCCACTGAAGTGGTGACGATCTCGACACAATTTCAGTTTCGCGCTTCCCCAATTCCTTCATTCGCCTCATTTATCACGAGAGCGCGTTTGAGCAAGATTCGAGCAACCAGCTGTTTCGAGTGCCGTTCCAAGAGTTTCCTGTTTAGTGCTTATTCGATGGACGTTCCCAGTCGTTCTCAACCGCGGAAGACGATCAGAACACTACATTGTTTGAGCTTTGAATCGGGTCTGAATCTGTCTTCTTCTGACTCTCCACGACTACATTCTCCCCGATTCCTCCTCCGACTACAACCGAATGTAGTCTTCGTCGACGCCCCGTTCGTGCCCTCTCTCTCTCTCGGAACTCACAAAGTCTCCGGCGAACCATGCGACCATATAGTTGTGAAGTATCTCTTTCGGCATGACGACCAGTGTGACGAGAAGATGAGCAATGTTCATGTGGAGCAGGAGCGAGTGCACACGACGCACCTTCACCAGTTGGTTTCTGAAAGAACTTTGAACATCGTCTCGAGAGGAAGAAGCCGTCGGGATCGGGAAAGCGTGCGCGTTTATTTTCGTTTCCTCCCTCTCTCTTCACGAAGCCATTTGCACCCTTTCGATCCCAAATATAGCGTCACTTTTTGTCTCTTTCTCTTCAGGAATTAAAATGAAATTTGAGACAGTTGGGGGCTGGGGTGGTGGGTGAATATCTGATGTGTGTAATGCCAATTACTCACCGGCAGAGGATCAGAAACATGGTGACGTTTCCGATGAAGGCGAACAGGAAGAGGGCCACGTAGGTGAGCACGATCGAGAGCACCGAGCTGTTGATGGAGACGTCGGGTGGAAGGGAACGGGAGCAGTTGAGCATGATGATGATGATGATGGGAAGGGGAGGGAGGAAGTGAAGAAAGAAGAAGGAGGAGGAGGAGGAGGAGGAGGAGGAGGAGGAGGAGGACAATTCCCAGACGAGCACTTCTTGGCTTCTTGTCGGCTCGAGCGCTGAATAATGACCGATATAATGGACGAAAAAGGAACAAAATGGAGAGGAGAAATTGAGAAAAGGTGCACACGGATTGATGGATATGCATTCATGAAGACGACGAGTGCATGCATAGTAACAAGAAGGAAAACGGAGGAGAAGGAGGAGGAGAAGGAGGAGGAGGAGGAGGAGGAGGAGACTATGGGAAAGTGGAGGAGGAGGAGAGATCTCCTCCGGACGCTGCTGATAAGCCCCATTGGCTGACTCCAAAGTGTTAAGGGTTACTGTAGTTTCGTTGGTCTTATCAGTGGCATCTTTATAAAAACCACCAAGAAGATATCATTGGGTTCGGAGAGACGCAGACGGAGTTCGATGGAGCGCACTTGCAACACTTTCAGTTATGCAAGTGCACAAGGAAGTCGAAACAACGTGTCCTTTCGAACAGAAACAATATATTTGTGTTCGGAGGAGACAATATGCGTTTTGTTTCCCTCGAAGTGCACATCAAAACTCAACACAATCCCTCGCCGACGAATGGATTCGATCAGACAACACGTCGTCGACGTAACAGAGACGGTCGTGGAGAGGTGGCGAGGGAGTGGCAACTTGTTGGCGTGAAGGGAGCCCACGAGATTCTCCCACGATAGGCGTCGTGCACTTTTCGCGCGCGCGCCTGCCGCCCGCCCGTCTCTCGCCTTGTTCGCTCTGATTTCTGGAAGAGAGTGTGTCATCCGGCGGTGTTGGCGGTTCCGGACCCCGGCGCGGGGCTCCTCGGGGAGCAATAATCGACACTGAAGCGACACAAAAAACAACGAAAATGGGTGGAGAAGTTGCGAAAACGGGGCAGAAGCGGCGGCGGCGGCGGCAGGCACTGCTCTCATTACGGGGCTGCAAGTGACAGAATCGGCGGATTCGAGAGGTCGTCACGGAAACATGGAGATGTAACTGATTCTCGAGGAGGAAGAGAGTAATCATATTTGTGTCTGCCCACCCGGAATACGAACGGGCGGAACGAGCGGAAAACATTGGGAGCGAGTGGAAGAGAGAAACGAGTTCATAAATTTGTTGGCATGACAGGACACCCCCTCTCTCTTTTTCTAAACGAAAACATTCAACACACACACACACACACACACACACACACACACACACACACACACACACACACACACACACACACACACACACACACCTTCTGAAGACGTCGTGAGGAAGCGAGTGGGCCCATCGAGCGAATGTTCCCAAGGGCAACTGATGCAGAGAGAGAAAGAGCAACTCTTGTGTTTTATGAGGACCATTTCATGAATTGTAAACGAAGAAGTCTCTTCGAACTGCTCAGTGATATCACTCCAACTGATAAATGTCCTTTTCAAAGAGAAATCAATAGGACAAGGAGAGCCTGAACGAATCCGCGGAAACAGCTTGAAATCGGGAAAAACGTGGAGCTAAGCTTCAAGATCTCTGAGCAATTCACGGAATTGTCACGGACATGCAATCGTGCTCTTCAGCTCCATAGTGTTTCATCTAAGCAGCTTGAAACAGACTTGTGGAGACGCGAAGTACGCAGCGAAATGTTAATTTAATATACTTGAGCCGAAAAGCGCGATTGCATTCGACATCCGCACTGTGTTTTCGTGGCAATTGCTTGTAGAGCAGAGACCCGACATAGCCAGAAAGTGCGCTCCATCGAAATGCTTTCTGACCTTATTATGCGTCCGCCACGCGCGTTCTGAAACTGTCTGCGTCTCCGAAATCCGCACGCTGCCTCGCTCTTTCGCTGCGAGACCTGCTGCGCTGACACCGCAGAAATGGAGTCAGCGTTGGCGACGAATACTTCAATTTCATCGTAGTTTCCACAAATTCCGTCAACTAAATTATATGCTTCCATTGGAAAAATGTTTTCTTCTGACCTCTCGTGGTCTAAGCGTTTCCGACACATCTCTTCTCATGCACCTAATCTTTCCCCATTCACACGATACCGTAAAAGTCGCAAAAGTCAACAGCGATCTCTCGTAAATCTACACAAACGCCTTTTTGCAATCTCGAAGATAACCGAGAACTCGACTTTTGCAACTTCCTCTAAATAGTTTGAATGGAGATAAATGTTCCGAAAATTGGTAGAAAAAGTGTTAGGTTCGTGAAACGGTGGGAATTCAAAATGTTCGAGAGGTATTTTGGGTGTTTGAGAGCATGTCCTTGTCGCTGCGAAGGTAGCAATCATTTCGTGTCGACCGGCAACCAAAGTATTCCTGATCTCTGTC